>JAODLC010000113.1:4320062-4347561 GCA_026781145.1 Hippopotamyrus pictus
AGAGGGGCGGTGGGGTGTCTGCCATCAAAGCTGACAAGAAAAGAAGGCCAGGTGGCTGTGGGAATCGGGGCCCTTCCAGGATAGAATCCTCCACGTAATTAGCGGGCCGGACCCGGGGCCCTGCGTAGTCCAGGATGGCTCCTCTGAGGGTACAATTTGCACTTCTGCGGAAGCCGCCAGCAAGGACACAAAAGGGAGGAAAAGGGAAACTATGGCATCCTTTATCGGACGGGACAAAGCCGCCGCCTCCTTCCAAAGGCAGGAGCGGAACGTTCCGGAAAACGGGGACGCCGGTCAGTGGAGAGGCGCACGGTGACGTGCAGTGTGGGGGCAGAAAGGCGCATGTGCACGCATGTGTCTCTGTCTGCACACACGTGTGTGTCTACATGTGTGTTTCATATTCCCTCATCACGGGACCTATAAAAAGACAGGCTGTAGTCCATGAGTAACCAAGCGTGTGTCATTTCAGCCAGAACCCAGAAATCTGTGTAAGAAACCCCATTACTCTACGTTTGCCCTCAATACTTCACTCAGTTTTGCACTCCCTGTTTTTCACATCACAAGGAACTTCTCAGTGGAATTTACACAAATCCAATAATTAACTCAAAAAAATCAATGGCATGTAAATACTTCTCATAGACCCTTAATGATTTGCCATAATATAAAAATAATTGGTTTTAATGGAATCGAGTTATATTAATGTGGTTTAATCGGGTATGTCCGAGATTCTCTTTCTTACAGAGGACAACAGCCCTCTTCGGTCCCTGTCTTATGAGTTACGAGTTAAGTCAGGACTCAAACGCAAGACCCAGAAGAACAGCTATAGACAGCTCATGATCCAGAACCACACACACACTAAGGAAGCAAAAGAACCGCTCCACACACACCCTCAGGTTCATTTTAAACACGGGCATAAAGTTGTGTTGGAAATCCAACCACAATAAATAACCTAATTACACAGCAGCCGGATGCAACCTCGAAACATCGGTAAAACGGGCCTCTTTTTCGTTTCAGAGTTTAAAAACGACAGAGGTCAAGTGTGGACAAAAATATATACATGCTTTCCAAAAGTGGCTTGGGAGCAGAGCCAGTGGAGTATGGCAGAGTAAAATATCAAATTCAGAGGTCCTGGTAGTTCAGCTTTAGCTGTGTTAAGTGCTGCAAAGAATGTTTCTATATAAACATTCTGCATTAACCTATTTTCTAATTAAAATGAAGAGCGTAAAGGAATGAGCATGTTTAGTGTGTTATTATCTGGTCGGGTCTTTAAATCCGACACGGAGAGCGCACGTCGCAAACCTGCGCACATGGTACACTTTCACATGCAACATTTCTGTTTGAAATCGGAAAGTTGTTCCGTGCTGGTTATTAAAAGCAAAAAATGCAAACAAACAAAAGCAACAAGGAATCAATACAAAGCAGGAAACATCCCCGGACACATAAAAGCTGTGGTATTTTCTAAAAATGGGTCAGAACGTATTTCCTCTTTTGATTATGATTAAACAATACTGGGGTGTATTGTGTGTCTCATGTCTTGTATTTATTATTTGTGACTGCTTTTTATTTATTGTTATGGCATCTCCAAAGTAGCAAGCCGTGCCAACAGAAATTCCCACCAGCCTTGCTCATGTACCTATAAGGATTCTGAGTGTCATTCGGACTGTGAGAGGACAGTGTGTTTTTATACCACGTGACACTCCACTGTCAGCATAACACATGTTTCTCTCAGGAAGTCCATCCAGCCAAAGCTCCCAGACCCAAATCTTCGGCCAATTAAAGGCTCATTTCTGCATGGCTTGCTCTCCCGGCTGCCCCCGCATTTGGCTCCCCCCGAGCTCACGAGCGAAGCAGGCACCCCGCCGCCCGAGCTCACAGGAAGGGGGCGCCGTGAGCGGACAGGACAGGCCAGCCCGAAGGTGGCCCCGGGATCACAGAATGCCATTTGTTGCCCGTCACTCGGCAGCGGCTGGGGGTGCGCCGCAGCGATGCTGAAAGCCCCATTCACGCTGCCTCTTGCCCGGGATGTTTTTGCAATTCAATATTTTCACACGCGGCCTTGTCCTTACCGGGGAGCCCAGCGCCGGCTGCATGAAGTCGTAGCTTTCAGGAGCACGAAACTCACAGTACGCGATGAGAGTTAATAGCCCATCTTGAAATATTTTAGCAAAGGCTGAAACAATCCCTGTCCACACAAACACATGCACACACAAACCCACACGCCGTCAGCCTCCTGAATGCAGGCCCAGCATTAGATGGTTACACTACTCAGAGCTATCGGTTTCCGAGACTTAACTAAAACCACAGCTTCTATAATAACTAATGACATCCAAACACAAAGCAAAAAAACAACAATAAAAAAGGGCACATTTCTTTGCACTGTTTTTATTCTGTTGTCAAAAAATATATAGAGGAGCTCCATCAGGAAAACTGAAACGAAATGCAAACAATGTTAACCTATATTTACAGTCATATAAGCATAAAAACAGATAATCGAAAGTGTAGATTCCTATCAGTGAGAATATTGTGAGACTAAGCTGTCTGAAAAATACTATTCAAAACAAATTCTACAACTTGTATTTTAGGGGGCTGTGTCTTTGATAACAATGTAACGTTGAATAAGACACTGAGATCCTGAGATTATAGCTTGAGATAAAGCTGGAATAGTCAGTGAACCCATTAAGAATCACTCGTCTTCATCGGTGTTTTTAAAACACACACGATGATGTCATGGCACAGACTACAAAAAGCTCAATAAGGAAATAAAACTCGGATTTGATATTGACCTGGACCCTCTTGCTGTGTCCTTAATCGATGGCTATAAAAGCAGTTTGGGATTCCTAAATTGGAAAGAGTGAGACCTAATGAACTAATGATCTGTTTAGGATGTCGTCATTAAAGTAGTTTGAGAAAATGAAGGCTTGTTACAGTTTTTATATATTTTTCCAGTAGGCCGCACTGTAGTTAATTCAATTAAATACACCAATAGCCTCCCCTCCGCTGGGAGCATAAAAATCAACATGCCACCAGTTTAAATTTTTATGAAAATAAATTGCAGTTGGAAAGCGGCTAGCTTGTGTTGCATAATGAAAAAAGAGAAACATACCATTGATATAATTAAACCAATTTTCATGGACAGAAATAGTCCAAATAAGCAGTAAAATAAGCAGAGCGTTCATCTGGGAATGGGACACCCCCACGCCCCCCCAGCCCCCCCCATCTCATAATTTCAAAGAAAGTTAAGTGTTATACAAATATATAGCTTGGTCTGACAGGCCTAAGCAGTCTGGTGATAATGATGGTTCAATTATTGTGAATCTCGAGATCACCCACAGCAGATTCGTCAGAAACACTGATAGGATGACAGTCTAATCGTTTAAGTCCCAAAGACTTAAAAGTATTCTTTCATCATCCCAAAATGAAAGACCCGGGTCGCAGAAGCGCAGGGCTCCGAGTCACCACCTGCCTGTCCCGTCGCACCCCTGAAATCCACGCTAACGAGATGCTAACGTGACGCTAACATCTCCCGCTGATGGGAGAACATGGAGGACACCGGATGAGTCCATTAGATAAATGACGGGGGCCAAACCTTTGAAAGTACAGCCCATCGGCGACATGAAAGCCCATGCAAACCTTCGACACACCCGCCCCCCGCCCCCCACCACACACTGAATGCACAGGGGAACACATTTGTCTCCTTATCTCTACAGGATGGAACATCGAGGTCTCAAACCATTAGGGAGGACCACAGACTGCGGATGGTACTACTCGGTCAGTCAGAAGAGACACTCCACGCTTCTCTGTGGTTTAATTTCACCTCCACCACAACACCTCCAGCCTCCATTTAAGGGTCAGTTAGCAGTGCTCCGATCTTGTGACACGTGCTGCACACGCGTGTTTGCTCACTAGTGTGGGGTGGAGGGACTGTGAGATTAAGACTGATCCTCAGAAAATTCCTCATCCAAAAATGATTTTACTCAGTAGAGGGTGAGCAATGTTATACAATATCGGCTACTGTGATTTTTTTTCATGCGATCACTCTTTTATCTAAAGTGACTCACGAACCTCACAGTTCAGAACGCCTTATAAATATTTACCTGCTTAAGTATTTCCCTCAGTGTTTAAGGTTAGAGCAAGTAACCTTCTGCAAGTAACCTTAAGTTCCTTAATATATCCTTTACTGGTTGAGGGAAACCTTTTCACTTGTTCTAAAGAAGATCATGAATCATTTTTATCTGTTTGGATTTTTTTCCTTTGAATGATAAATAATGATGTTTCCTTCAGCTGAAAAAAAGGTTATGATTCTATCTGAATTAATTAAAGTTTCTGGAAAACTGTACCAGATTTGTTAAAATGACTGTTTCCTATGTTATTTTCCGGCTGAACACAGAAAAAGAAAGGTGCAGGTATGACTGTACAGGTGCTTTATATGTTACACATTTATATGTTACACATAGGCTGAAATAAATAACAGAGAGTATTTTATTCAGTGCTAATTACATTGTTCCTGACCTGCCTCTAATTTGTGGTGGTTTGATATCACTTGGTCAGGCTGGGACACTGGACTTGTCAACGTGCGTGCTTTTGGTTCTGGATTTTGTGGAAAGTGCTTCTTTTAATCCCGAGCAGCCTGGACACATATTAACCCACTGTGACAGCAAGGATCTTCAAGCCATCATCAGGCATGTGCTAAGTTCCCATGACGCAGGACAACAGGAGGACTGGAGGGGAAAACTAATGCATTTCTGCAACACTCACTCATTAGGAGAATCGGTGTGAAAGATTCCTAAAGGAAATAAAATAGCTTAACCTTAGAAAGTGAATATAAGAGGCTGACATAGAATACACAGTAATAATTGTATTTCCATGTGGTCTGAGGTGACCATACAGATCCACTTTCTACCAGACAAAGTTGTTGACCATTTTACACACCTCCAGATGTGATTTACTACTAATAAAACAAACTGAATAACGTAACGTCTTAGAGCATCTGGGAAATGGATGAAGATGTTGCTTTGGGTGTAGGTGGACTGTTGTGTGCACACAGACTATTCCTCTTGGGTTCACAGGACCGGGAAACCCCATCCTCCACCCCCCCACACACACACACACACACACACACACGGGACAAACGCCATCCGGGCATTGCATAACGAGTCAGATGCGACAAGACATGGTACAGCCAAGGTCGAGCCAGCCCCCCAACCACTTATGGGGAAAAAAATAATACTATAATGGGACCATGGACTGACCAAGTGTCAAAGAGACACCCCCCCCCCCTAAGCTTAGTGGAGGCTGACGTCAATCGATTCCAGTCCAAAGTCAAAATTTTACAAATTACATGTGTATGTAGCTTTATTTTCAGGTAGAGTGCGAAGCAGAGTTCAGAATGACACACCTATATGGGCGGGACCCCTGCAAAGACACGCCCACTGCGCGGCTTCCGTTGTCCTAATCCACATTACCGGCTTTGGCAGGGTCACTTAAGTTTTCCATTGACAAAATCTTCCTATCAACCAAACTCCCAGGTGAATAATAACGTCTACCTGTGTAAAATGACCCGATGAACCTCCCCTTCCATTCGAATAGTTTAGTTCCAAGAAACATTCGCGTTACCCAGTTGTAGGGGGGGAATCTGCAAAGTCAGCCATTTTAGCTGTGCAAAACTTGTTTCCAGAGAAATTCGTGTACTTCTGTTATTCAAGTTCTAAAACAGCCTTTGCTGCTCGTTTACGCTGTCAGGGTCTCGTTACGAAGACGTCTCAGACCGCTACAGACGGTGCAGCAGCGCGGGTTCTGCTCAACACATAAACCCTTGCAGGACAGTCCGAGAAGGTCGTTCTCTGACATAAAGATCCGATCGTGTGAACATGCAGTAAAATCGCGAAACCTGCCACCTGCATAAACCGTCCGCCTGGGCAGGTGAACCACGAATCATAGGCTGAGCGAGAGGAAGGGAAAGACGGCGGGCGCGGGGAGGGGGGAAGGGGGTTAAGAAAATGAATTAGGGGTATTTGTAAAGAAGGACCTTTTATTTTCTAGTATGCACCAGTTTCCTTTCATTCAGTAAATGCTTCCGCGAATAAACAGTATTCTCTCAGAGGGTCAGGAATCACAATAAAGCTTCAACTTTTAGTAAGACCTCGCGACTCCCGCTTAATAAAGACTCTTTCTATTAGAGGGAGTTTTTGATAGTTGGTGATAAGTGTCCAGACGATATATTTAGGCAACTTAATAGCCTTTTTTCTTGTAAAGCCGCAGTAATAGCAGGCTAAGCCCCGTTTACTTAAACAGGATAAAACTGCGCGTGCCCAGCTCTGCCAGCTTAGATTGTGACATATTAATAATTTCGAACTGCCATCTTATGTGACCACGAAGATAGGCCTGTGCCACAGTTTATGTATCAATGTATGTATATGAAGAAACGATTATATGTAGGCCTATGTAAATACATGAATATATAATATCCAGTAGGCCTACGTTCTCTTTCATTTTCAAAAAGGTAACTAATTTGTTCGATGTGGATAGGCCAACTTCATAAAATAATTTCGTATGTAGGCACCGCCATCTGATATTAACACAAGATGGTTTTGTTTCATGTTTTATGTCGTAAATTAAAATAAAGCAATCAACGGTTTTGCCTTCAAGGACCGGACAGTGAATACATTAAATGCCCGCTAGAATCATGTCGCGTTGTACGCAAGATGTGTAAGCAGGCCTGTATAATCCATGCAGTGTTACAAAAGCGACAATATAAGCCCTTTCAGATGCCATCCGTATGTATTATGAATTATATCTGCTGTGTTTATTAAGCATACTATATTAAGCCTGTAAGTGAAACGTAGCCTACACGCAAGTGAACACTACGTACAGCTTTTATATTACAATATAAGCAAACTGAATTCAGTAACTTTATTGTGATAGCATAATAATTACGTGCGTAACATGCATTTGAAATGCTATCGTGCAATGTGTCTGTAGGTTTATGTGTGTGTGTGTGTGTGTGTGTGTGTGTGTGCGCGCGCTTATGTCTGTGTTTGAAGTAAGACGTGCTTATGCGGGTGTGGTGATGGTAAGTTACATCGATGCATCGTAGCGCGCCTGCAATAAAAAAATGTTTTAAAAGATATAAACGGAAATGCAAAATTACCCAACCCAAAACTAATTTCTGTTGTTAAACTCTGAGAAAATATAATAATTTTAGAATCAAAATGTTTAACGGCGACATTTAAACATTCTTATATCTTAGTACCTAAACGGCTATTCGACATAAAATAAAGTTATTCGATATAAACCCCAAATACCTGGATATTCACATCATGGTGTTTTGGGAGCGATATTACAGTAAAAGTTCCAGGGTACACAATCTTCTCATATTACCTGTTTCATCAAAATAAGGCAAGAGGTAAACTGACAGAAGACCTTTCAAACGGGACACATTGCAAACAATCGTGTCATTGTCTTTCACCGTTTCTCTCACTGATGTAATCATATATGCATAAAAATAAAATAAAAAGAGCGAAATACGAACTCGAAAATTCCCTGCCGGTTCCTCCACATTTCATGTAAACAAGTAGCTGCCACAATAAAACGCTCCGCTGCAACTGCAGAAAATCTCTGTTGTTTTTTCTTTTCAATATGCTTGTACTCATTTTCTATCGATTTTCCTGTTAATTTAATCTTAGGTTTCCAGCCTCTTCTCACTTTTATATATAATGTCAATTATAGAATTTTCTTCTTCATGTTAGTGCTACAAAAGTAGTTCCGCAGAAAGCTCCTATATAATTCGTGTAAATAACATTATAAAACGAGAACTTGAGTCTGTTTCCCCGTCATCTTTCTGGCTGCTGGTTTAAACTGTTTAATGATTCCATTGCTGTTGCATTACTTAACTTGTCTCGCGTCTAATATGGTCGCAATATTTAAACAAGTATGAAAGTGTAAACAATTATTACAAAACTGGGGCGGCCATCACTGCATGAAAACTGGCACTGAAATTGTCAGAGCGGTCGACGAGCATGCATGCCAAAGTTAAACTTAACTTTGTTTCATATTGGTTCTCTGACAAAAAAAATAACGTAGGCTTGTCAAAGAACCCAATTGCACAGTATTACTAAAACATACAAAAATACGTTGCCAATATTATGTAGTTATTGATAAACGCTGAAAATTTTGAACTGTTGTTCAAAGTTGGCAAAGTTATTCAAGTATTTGAAAGACTGAATTTGGACAATATAACTTATGCGTGATATTTAGCAAAAAAATTATATGCGACTACTGTACAGAGCGCACTGTAGATGAAGTTTTGCAATATTTTAGATATGCGCGATAAGTTAGCAAGATACTTTACAACTGTCACAACCCATCTCGCGGAGCGTAGCGAGGTGTCCTCGTAACGGCCATAATTGATCGGTAGGAGTTTATCCTTTTTGACAGTAATTAGCGAAGTACAAGAGCAGTACGGTGACTGGGAATTCCTGCGGATTGTTTGTAACTGTTGCTACTTAATCGGCCGTCTCAATCAAAATTCTTAATTGATAGAAAACTGGGAACCCTTTCTTAATATTTTCGGAATGTCAAAAGTTCGGCGTGTAGAAGGCATCCGTCCGAGAAAACAAAACACGATTACATTTGTAAAATGTTGATAGCATCTACAGTATTTTCTTTATCTCAGCCCTGCATATAAACACGCTGTTGTGGAGGTTATACATTCGCATAAAGCACACAGAAGGCCTTCCAGACTCAGTGAACGGCACAGAGTGACTTTAAAAAGTGAAAGGTCAGATGAAAACGACTTCGACCCTACATTAATAAACCCGCTGCATTATGTAAACGCCAGAAGTAATGCAAATTTGGCTTTTTTATTTCCTTAACCCTAAAACAGAAAAGGTATTTTATCAAGGTCAGGATGAATTGAACGAAAATCAACTTAACACGAACAAATAATTCTCAACCATTTGAAATAATTTTCAGACCAGATTTAAACTTTAGACCAAAATTAAAATGTATGCACAAAGGTTTTCGACAGGTTACATATATAGTATATACTCGACGTGTTTTATATTTCTGCGCGAATCCCCTAACAAGTATACCCATGCTTCCTTAATGATAACTTCTATTTTGTCATTTAGTTAAACAGTCATATTCAAAGCGCTTAAAAATAAAATTACAGAAAATAAAACATACAAAATGAATTTAATATAACAGATGTATAACACATCATTTCAAATGCATAAAAATACCTGTTAGACCTCTTTACATACATACAAATACATTTTTGTAATTGTTACATACCTCAGTTATGTAACATAAGAAATTCAAATTCAACGCAAAGTGATACCTACACAGCATGAAAAAAAGTTTTTTAAGCATCTAAATAATGGAGCGTACCTTTCATTTCGAAATCTGATTTAATTTTTATAAATGCAAACTGTTAAACTATAAAGTTTGTGTTTTTTTTTCGAGCTTTGGAGTAAATGAACAATCGAACGATGTATGGTCATTAAAATGGTGTCCTAAAATTTTGTATTAATTTGTATAATTTCAATAGAAATTTAGGCCTATTTTTTAAAGAAATAAACCGCTTGATAAAATCTAATCTTAGCACATACGTCGTTACAAAAACTTCGAAAGTTAATAGCAGCTAAAGTGGCGCTGAAACATTCAAATGCAATTGGTCGTATAAATTGTTGCATTCGTAGGCTAATTGTACTGAGAACTGAAGTTTAAGCATGTTTATGTCAAATGATACACATTCTTTCAAAGAATATAGTCAAAGTGAGAATGTCATTTTTACCAGACCTCCCGAACACTACATCCACATATAAGAACTGCATCCTAAACAAACTCATTGTATTAAAAGAAAAATGAAAGCAAACTACCTTTAACCACAAAAATTGCGTGCTCGACAGTTTTTTGTTTTTTTTTTTTTAAAAAAAGAATTAACGCGTTTCCCATGTGAAATACCACCAAGTTAGCAAAAGTCCAGAGAAATCTATTTTCTTGCACCACAAACATTATCGATTGCCATTCCCAGAAGGAGAACCAAAACAGAACTGAAACACAGCGGCCCAGGGAAAAAGGCTTCAGTGATGCCATTTCTTGTAAAGGAAAAATAATAAAAGAACTCGGAAAACTCTCCTTGAAAACATAGCCATTTTCTTTCAAATTCCCTCTCCTACATAACGCGCCTCTTTCCAGTGTACGCGTTTCTGAGCGCTTTCCACACTGGATACTGAACGCCCCGTTACCATGAGCGGTGCTACAGCGCCCACTATTACAAAAACTAGGAATATTGTTTCACAAGACTTGGAACGACTCAATAAAAAGTTACTATCGCTTTCGACAACTTTAGGTAACTTTCCTTTAACATTTTTGCTGTTTCTACTACAAGAGGGCAGGAATCGGTGGAACTACAACGCCAAATTACCGTGGAATTACAGTAAGATTTTTCCCCATGTCATTTAAATAACAAACACCGCCGTTGTTTCATCACATAAGAAACTTCTGACGCTGAGAACAAGCAAACCGAGCCAGCTACAGCGAAAAGGGTGGGCATACAAGCTATGATGCATTTACGCTTTTAGGTTGCTTTGAAGACAAAAATATTCATCGAGGACGATGAAGCGACACATACAGGAACTGTTATTTCTAAAGGACACATTTGTGAGCACAGCGAGAGTTCGGAGTTTCGAGCTGCCGGCTGAAAGTATAAGAAGGGAAAAAACACCTACTTTTGGCCAGTTTTCTCGCCCTTGCCTTGGATCTCATCTTGTCGGCTTGTAGATTCCTCTCGTCCTCCTTGAGCCCAGAAGCAGCAACAACACTATCTTCATCTCACAAGCATTGTCAGTTTGGACACCTTCGCACATGCGCACAGGCCATTCAATCTGACACCCTCGTCAGGGCCAAAAACTTTCCAATGTATTCATCATCATCACTTTTTGTCCTATCGTCTCCCCTTTAGATCACTTATCTCTTCCCCTCCTCCCCCTTCTCTCCGCACCATCTCAGACTCGTTCATTCCCCCCCACCCCCTACCCGTCCCCCGTCTGGTCCTTTAAGAGTTATAACTCTTATTTTTCGCCAACCTGCAGGATCCGGTCTCGCGCTGGACACTGCACGGGATGCAGGGTCAAGGTCGCATCCCTGCATTGCAAGGTGACTGTTTTCATATGAAATACCAACAACAAATTATAATTAAAAAAAAGAATGGAAGTGTTACAACTTACAGTGGATTTAAGGTACAGTATACATATCTGTGTGTATATATATAAATATTATTACGGGAATAGCAATATTTATCATAATAATAATAATTATTATTATTATTGCAATCTTTGCTATTACTATGAAGTAAATTTTATAGTGTGATATACCTGTACTGATTCTTTTTATGCTTTAAAATATTTTATGTTATCTAGGCGCTTAAACATTGTCGTTCACGCATAAAGTGTTCATCACATGTTCATTCTTTCGTGATTTTATTTTAAACAATTTCCCCTTTTTCCCATTGATTGAGATCCTTCAGTAGGTATAAGGTCAGATGAGAGCTGTATGGCTTTCGAGGACATGAATTAGAACTCGGTGTATGCGGTAACCGCACTGCACGCGCTGGCCAGTGTCACACGTCGCAGCAGCGCTCTGAGCGTTTTCTACACTCAGCTGACAAGGCGACCGGAGGTTCCCGGATCCCAGCCCGTGGTTTCGGTTCAGGATTTTATTTTCTCGGATAAAATTTGTTAGTTTGTAGCGCCAATCCAAACAAAATTGCAACTTTGTGCTTCTGCAAAGCTAACTGCATAGGAAGCCAACGAACGTTAGCATAAACAAAAAGCAGCATCCCTGTTATAACCGAGAACAGTCCAGGTAGCCGAAGGTAAAGAATATCTTATGTGGTAAGTATGAATTTCATTTGCACATGTTTTACGTGTGCATGATTGTACATACTAGATATATATCTATATCTATACCTATACAAGACGCTATATATACTGTTTAATATGTGCGTGTGATTGTGTGTGTGAGAGAGAGGGAGAGAGGAAAAGAAAGCGAGTCTTAGTATGCGTGTGTGCGCGCGTGTGTATGTCGTGTGGGTGTGAGTGTATGTGTAGCATGCTCTTCATGTGGCAGTCGACACGTTAATAGGAACCGGACTACGGTTTTCAATGTCAAATAAACGTTGACTGCTGATACGTCTTCATATACACTCGCACGATCTGAAATACATTTTTTTTTTTTTTTTTAAATCACAAACATTATTTTAAAATAGTTACAAATAGTCATTGGATTAATATGGAAGTCATTTAAAATGTATTTAACAGCTTATCATGTTGCCGATATGATATTTTATGACATGAATAAAATAAATTATGTGTTTAAGATGGTTTTGTAAAAAATATCGTGTTTTTTTATAATTTTATTTATTGTTATATTTTGTAATTAAATTAAACATAATCAAAATTCTTTAAGTGTGTAAAAGTCGTGTTCTATCATTCTCTGGTTAATGAGAATTACTTGATGGCCTGTCTTGAACTGTCATGAATCAAAACTTTATCAAACGATCAATATAAATGAATGAGACAATACTGGGGCGTTAACATATCGGTTAGAGTTGCTGTCCTTTACAATGATTACAGATGTGCATTTATTTCTGTAGTTTACCGTTGCTCTCGGCTTATAAGGGGAGTTCCGGTGAGAATGCTTGGGGTATTTTTACTCCTTAAAACTGTAAGTAAATTATATGTCACAAACAAAAAGGATACAACCATCAAGTTTCCAGTATATTCATTTTTTTTCAAAGCAGCCGTAGCGCTTTGAAAAGAATAAAGTTAAAAGTCAGGCACTCGTGTACTGAAGCACCTCCCAGATTCTGTAAAATACATCAGTCTTTAACTAAACACATGAACACTTTCCGGTTCTATTGAATAGACCGAATTCAGCTATATTCAATAGAACATAAAACATATATTTTACATATGCCCATTTTAATGTTTATATTGCATTCATATATCGGTATTTCTTGTCAGTCAGAATGCACATGTGGATGCTTTGGGTTATGTAAATTATTTAAGCGGATCTGAAAAGTCATGCGTCAGGACATAAAAAGACCTTGTAAATTATTGAATCTAATTTCGTTAATCGATTGACTACCATTGACAGCCGCGGGGAGCAACGCCTGATGGCAAACGATGATAATCGACTTTCATGTACGTCAGGATAGAAGCAAAAATACAACCAATGACACTGACAGTGCAATACTACCCAGGTATGACTTACGGGCCGAGTCGCTGCAAGGCGCGGCATCAAAATGAAGAGTTTATGATTATCCTACATATTAACATGGGCCTATTGGGCAAACACGCTTTCCGTCATATTTGTATATATCATATTAATACTATCTACAACAGCCGCCTATAATAATAATATAATTGTGTTTTGTATTGCATTATTTTATAGAAAGGAAATGGGAAGGGAAAAACACGCTACTTACTGTTTTATATATATATTAGTAAAATAAAGTTTGTTTAGTTCGACTGAGGTAGAAAACAGACTTGGTTAAACCGTTCTGAAATTTACAAATGGAAAGAACACAAATCCTGTAAATGCGTGACAGTATTAAATTGCCGTCTATAAATGTGTTCGCTCGTGTAAGCGTATCTAAATGTACATAATGTACATTTATCTTAAGGCAATGATTTTTCTGGTAGGGCTAAAATACGACTTGGCTGAAATTTCGTATGAGTGTTTTTTTATTATGCGTATGCGTAGAACTGTGTGTTTGAGCGTTTAAAGTGTATTTTGATGATAAATGACATGATGTACTTTCAGTAATGCATGCATCTATACATGCACGCATGTTCACAAACATGCATGCATATATGCATGAACAGATAGATACATACATGTGTGCATATATACATATGGCGGTGATATAATCTGACAAAAAACAAAAGCATTTACATTATTTTCCAGTGCAGCTGTTAAACCACTGTTTAGGCTGGATTTTTATTTCTGTTCTTTTTGTTTATTATTTTCTTTGTAAAGCTGTATGTTCTCTCAATACTGAAACATTAAACACAAATAGCAAAATTCCCCCAGATCAAGGAAATTTTTATTCCATGTTTTCAATAGTTTTCCAAAATAATTAAAATACGTGAAAAGCATTTTTCTCACACTGATTCGGACAAATTATTTCATACGCAGCAACACCTTTTTAAAAGACTAATTAACTGCAATTACGCTTGTAAAGAAAAGTGTTGCTCTTCAACACTCGCTCATTGGGGAATAGTTTTCTGCGTCATTTAAACGTATCCCTTTTACGAGCTCCTGGAAACGTGACGGTTCTGTAGCCTCGTGTTTGGGGAGATTTCTTTCCAGATTTTTGCCATCTTCTTGTGCTCTGAACACAGGAAGGGAGAGATGCTGGCCCAGTCCCCGGAAGAGCGGTGTTCTGCAATCCAGACCACAGTAATATCCGTGTTGGGGGCACTGGTTTCATCAACTAATTTGGTTTTCTTAATGAATTAATCAAGCGAGCATGACGGAAAACTCCAATCAAAAGGCTGTTTGAGGTGTTAGCCAATCGAAACGTACGTGTGTACATAGTTAAGATACAGATATGGATGCGTAATATGGTCTCAATATTTAGGTTTTTTAATTTTCAATATTGTTTTTTTTTTTTTTTAATATTTTACGTCTAAATTAATTATAAAGTGTGATGTAATCAAATTAATTATTTTTAGGTCTACGTGTATATCCATTTAAATTCCAATTTGATCTGTCCTTCTGCCGCAGTTTTATCCATTGTGTTTCACATATTGTAGAAAGATTTAGTCGCGTCTTGTAAAATATTTACGCATATTTAAACAATCGATTAGAAACATTTTACAATGGCAATAAAAAATATGCGGTTTTAGCCGTGGACTGCAGTCGCTGGTCTGTCTCCGCGGAATTTTCTTCTAACGCTACAGCCGCAACAGCTGAAAGTCCAGTTGCTATAATGATATAAAACAACAGAACAATAATAGCAATAATAGCAGATAATCCTATAATATTAATTAGTGTTATAAGATTGTACATTAAGACAACTGTTGTTGTGAGGCTGAAATATAACATGTTGTAAATTAAACGTGCTCTAAGTCAAATAGGCTAAATAAACACAGTAATGATAGATGACTGAAAGCAACCTAAGCAACGCCTTGACGTAAACATTGCACATTAAGTCTGAGCGCTTCCATACGGGCCATGAGACGCAGGCCATGTATTCGTTTGCAGAACAATAAAATCCCATTCAATGCCTTAGCATCTAGACCGATTCGATTCCTCACGGTGTTTTGCACAGCAGAATGACACCGCAGAGAAAACTCAGAAATATGAAACACGACGTACAAAAAAAAGGTATTCGAGTAGTCTGCAGAGTCGAGGGTTTGATCCTTGCGCGGTGAAACTGAAGCTATATCCACGGCAGGGAAAATAGATTTAGAATTATAAAATACTAGGAGATAACATCTCAGTACATTAGACATCTGAAATAAAACCCTTCCGCTGGGAGATTGTAAAGAATAGTCAGAATACTTATCAGGATTACTGACCTGTGATGTGAATTATATGAACTGTAATTCGGCCCCTGTAATAGTAACGTAAACAAGCTAGTCCAGGGCGGTGAAAGGGCGGTCAGGACAAACATCAAAACAGAAGCCGTCATTTCATTCGAAGGACCTGGACTCTGCTCAGAATATGCAATTCATCAGGACAGAGAGTTGCAAAAAAAATGTAAACACATTTGAGATTTTCCCTACTTCTTACTGCTGGTTTGACAGCGAAAAAATGTTCCGTGTGCTTTTGGTAATTTCAGCGGTTACCCTCCAGTCGTAGTGGCTGGAACTGTTACCTTACAATTAGAAGGTTTGGAGTTCGAGTCCCACTCAGAGTACGTGTCGTGTACAGGTATATCCTATGTGTCCCCCCGGCTACTCCGGGTTCTTCCCATAGACGTGTAGTTAGGCTAGATGTTTTCTCTAAATTGGCCGTATAGTGTGCGCGAGTATGTGCCCTACGATGGACTGGCTTCCCGCCTAAGGTGAACCCCTATCTTGTGTCCTATGTTGCCTGGGATCGGATGCAGAACGATGCGTGACCATGTCCAGTAGGTGGATGGATGCTTAGCGGCTTTGTCATTATATCATATAAGCAACGAAAAAGTGATGCTCACTTTAAATTAAATGCCTGGAGAACATTGACCTTCGTCGGTTATGGTGGCGCCATGGGAGAACAAGTGGTCGGAACCGCAAAAACTGTGACCGAAAGTAGATTAAATGTCAGGAGTTAATGAGCACCATATATAAGTATCCATAATTGTAAATGTAAGAAATTATTTGAATCGCACCCAAAGCAATTGAATTCGGAACTAAAAGCTTCGCAATCCACAAGAAAAACAAATGTGATATAATACAAACTGTCTTGAAATCAATTAGGACATTTTCCTAAATTATTGTTCGATTTTGTGAAGAAAGAGTCTCCGAGCACGTCGTTTCAGGCCTGAGGTAGCGCAGCACTCCTGCAGTCAGAGGACTACCTTTCTTCTCAGCTGGTTAATGAAGGCGCAGAAGCGTCCGCGGTGAAGCTGCCTTGGTAATTATTAGCCATTAATTGGGTTCGAGACCTTGGGCGTCTATGGGAAATGGTGAATCTGACCGCTAATCCCACTCACTTTCCCTCCCTTTTTCTCTGTTAACTCGCCGCCCGAGACTAAGCGGCAGACAGAACTGCGGACCTTATCCGACGTGCACAATATTTCCCCATACGCGTGTCAACAATGACTGGCGTGCAGTGACAGATCTGCGTCCATATAGCAACGCTTTTCACGTCGATGGTGGTTGCTATTCAGTTGTCTCACGAAATGTGCGAAAGAGCAATAACTTTAGTTAAAAATTGTATGTCTTGAATTTGCTTCTCGGTTATGTGTATGCCATATTTTTTTCCTGTGCGGGGTTCACAAATGTGGTGAAGTTTGGCTTGTATCAGTGTCAGACTGCTTAGGTCGCCCGAAATCAATAAAGGCTTATCTATAGTTACACATAACTGTTATTCCAATTCTTCTGAAACTGTAGCCGTCTGGCAAGCGTGTGTCTAAACCATTCTGACATAATGCTGATTTCAGTGTTTCCAGCAATGATTGTAATATAGCTACATAAAATTTTCTAACGATCGCATTTTTTATTAGATCATGAGAAGTCCATTTTAATTCCCTCACAGAAGATGACAGTAGTCTCTTCCGAAATTTGACCATCACTATAAAAATATGCAAATGTGCTACATTTTAAATACTCTTCTACGTAATTTTCTATGAATTTCTAGACGTTATACTGGCCTGTTAAAATTGATGAGGAGCAGAATTGATTTCTGTAAGCTTGTTCGTTTGAAACCTTGAAAATACACTGAAAATAGATGGAACTGAAGAGCATATTCATGTCTATTAAAATGAACAATTATTTTACTTTTTTTTTTGAGAAATCCGCTGTTTAATCTCTCGTTTATGTCAGTTACTTCAACGCCACTCATCAAATCGTGCATCAAAAACACGTGGTTGATTAGCTTTAATGAAATAAATTCACGGTATTTCTATTCCCATTAAAATAAGCTTCGCATAAACCACATGTGACTTTGTAAATTATCAAAAAATGTCAAAATATGTAATTTTTGTTCGTACATTTAAACCAAGTGCAAAGGAATTTTTAAAAAGGAAGTTTTAATATTTGCAAACGAAATCGTCATCATCATCATCATCATCATCATCATCATCATCATCGTTATTATTATTATTATTATTATTATTATTATTATTATTATTATTATTATTCATGACGGACCTCACTTCCGTCCCGTTATGGTGTCCATGCCTCATTCCAATGGCCGCGAAATCGTTAATTTGATAGCGCATGAAAACAACGAAATGGACCTTTTGCAAAACCCGCCATAAAAATGCACAACCGAAGAGAGCCGCGGGCAAGGAAAGAAAATTACCCCAAAGTAGTAATGACCTTAATATGATGTAATCAATCATACTGTCTGCTGGGACACCCGAATCATAATCTTAATCTTTCAGACAACAAGGACAGGGGATACGTGTTTTTTTCCGAAACGGTTTTAAGAGGCTGAAAATATTTAATTTGATCATTTCATCACATACTGCTAGGTCTTCAATATCTAGATCATTATCACCATAATCATCATCTACAAGGAAATAAATACTGCAGCAGACTCGAGTTTATGGACTGACAACAAATTTATATAGTGTGCAAAACACCGGTGTTCTCCGTTTATTATTTAGTAACTATGCATCTTTAAACAAGGAAACAAAAAAATGAATAATTCCAAGATGAGTATGGCCTATAGCTGTTTTTTTAATAAGTTCATAAGTTGGGGTCAGTAAGGGGGGAGGGCAGTGAGGGCATGACCGCCTATAGCATTAGTCAAAGCACGCATTAATGTGTCATGTCTTACAGGTGTACAGTCAAAGCACACACGCATGAAACTTAAGTTTTAATGTCTGGAAACAAAGCAGAAAGCTAAAATACTGAGTCAGCATTGTGGCTGACAGTTTCCCAATTTTTAATAGTTGTTAAGTGTATAAAAAAACTCCGTTTCACAGTTGCTTCTCATTAATACAGTACAACTTAAATTATTTGTAAGAAACCGGCGTAAAATACAATTTAACAAGGGAAGGCATTATGGGAAACGGTGATAGTATGTACCCCTAGATACCAGTAACTAATGGCAAAGATTTCTCTCAGTCACTGTTTTCACACACTTAGAATATATTGCGCAAACACTTCTCTCCTGAGCACCAGCGCACACAAACACGCTACAGACCACAACATCATTTCACATTGTTTGGATGCAGGTGGCTAATTGCGAGATAATGGAAATTTCAGAAAGCGTTTTCTCCCTTCGGCATTGTAGTGGGAACATCAATATGATTTGTTCTGTGCAGGAATGTGTTTTTCTATCAGTTGTTTCAAATGTAAGTTGTCGAAAAATTCGATACGATTTGATTAAGTTCACAGTTTGCGAGGAAGACTGGAAGGGCATGTCAAATGAAAAAAAAGGAATAGCCCCCATTGCCCCCACAGAGATACTCATCTGCCCACGTCTCTGCACTTACAAAACCGGAATCACAACGAGCAAGCCAACGTTCTCGATAATGTTATTTACATGTAATTTCCAGCGAAGACTTAAAGTAAATATCACGCGTAGCTCCAGGTTAGAAAATTGTGAAATCAATTTTGACAAAACGAAATCAAAGAACTCGCTACATCTAATTACTTAGGCAAGATCATCCTTTAATTCAGATTATGTGTGTAATTCAATAAGAACACGGGCAACAAAAATACCGCAAATTCCAAAAACTACAGCAACATTTTATATAATTCACCTTCACACGTTCCAAACGCCATCAAGAACTACTTTTGAAATTCTGTATGAATTTTCCAACATTTCAAACATAAAGGCAAATGTAGCTTATACGTAAGTAGAATAACAACAACATAATTTTCACAAAGAAATGTCTAAATAGCGACAAAACCATTTTGCAAAGGCCAAGGCATTTAATATACAAAATCCATGTAACTGTTATAAAACAGAGAATACATATGAAGGATAAATGACACCGAGGTACCTGGATACATTATTTTCTGTAATACAAATGAAGTCTTCAGCATACATTTCTTTGTTACATACAACTCAGCAGTTACTGTTGAATGCTTGTAACTAGACTGCAACTGTGGTTCCAGTTTATAACCAAACCAGGAGGTCAGCAGTCTTTTCCAGACACTTTGCAGTGATTCAAACCTTTGAACTCCCAGCAAAAGAAGGTATTAAGTATGAATTAATACCATGTAACCAAAAATATGGTGAAGTTGCTAGGCATGTTGGTGCAAGATACTTCTTAAAAGAACATTCTAATAGATAAAACTTGCTTTACTAAATGGTACAGATAGTAAACTGTGTCCACTAATATACATAAATGAATGCTTTGTCACAGCTATCATATGGTGATGTAATGTGATGTACTGTGATGTAATAATAATAAAAAAGGTCATGTAGGCCTTTAAATGGTAGATTGTTCCTCACAGCCAGACATAGCATAAATGTACCTGGGCCATATTTTCAGACCTTAATGCAAGTAATGCTCTTGGAACTGAATTTCACCAAGACATTTGGCTGGTTCTAGTCCAAACCTTAAAGTGTGCTTTGTGGGTGGATTAAATGACCTCAAACGGGACATGGGGCATCCTTAATTACTAAATAGTAGGCTAAATAATATTTGCAATGAAAACATTTTATGCAGAGATGCTTCTTACCCAGTTCATGCAGATTTCTGAAATTTTCTGCAGTGCAGCAGTGAAAACATACATTGCTATTTAAATGATGTCAGTTTAACATTATATTTATATTTCCTGTGACAGCAACATTTAAACATGGAACTTAAGAGAAATGCTGCATGACACTATGTTTGAAGTTTTATTTATCAGTATAAATTAAATTAAAATTGTATACCTTAACATTCATGTAAAATGGTCAGGTTTGGCGATCAATTCAAGGTGTATTTACCAAAAATGAATGAGCATTCTTGTAGATGTAGCCAATATTATGAAAGGAAACAAATTTCTAGCTGCTATTTTTAAGAGCCAGGCTGAACAGCCTATCTTGTAGAGCAGTGCTTCCCAACCCGGTCCACGGGGACCCCCATCTGGTCCGCGTTTTTGCTCCATCCCAGCTCCCTGCCAGACAATCCACATTTTTGCTCCCTCTCAGTATCGGAAGCTGGGAGCAAAATGTGGACTGTCTAGGGGTATCCAAGGACCGGGTTGCTGCAAAGCAGAGGTTAGAGGAGGTGCAAGGTCTCACAAGAGAACCTGTTGTTTCCAAACCTCCGTAAAAGTCCTCTTTTTGTATTTTCAGCTTGAGAAAGAACTTTACTGTAACATTGCTGACATCAGACAGCATGTTAAATATTCTATTAGCATTTAGCATTCTTATCCTTTCTTAGGCTGCCATGAAGGATGGACAGCAGTGTCACACACTCATGGTAGTGACACAGAAAGCAGCGTAACCAATGGGGAGCAGACTCACTCTTGAATGAAACCTAGGCCGTCCAATCAGAGAACTAGTTTACCCTTTCAGCATATCACAAGAGTCCAGGAGCATGATGTCTGTGACGCAACACCGGCAACTCTTACTCCCATGATGCCTTTCTCCCACTTGCATTTTGGTAGCACAAATGGCACTTGCAGGTCCAGCCTGATCTGATTCCTGGCCAGGTAAATGCACCTGAAGAAGAAGATGCAGGACAAGCCATCTGTGATGACAGTATGATTATGGAAGTGATTGACGATGCTAGACTCTCACTTATGATGTTGGGTTTGTCTACACAACAGCCGAGGAACAGGAAAAAACATTTAAAAGTTCCATGACTGTGGAAACACACAGGTTCAGCTGTACATCATTTTCAGCATAAACTGTACTACGCTAACTATACTGCACTACACTACACTATATACTACACTACACTATATACTATACTGCGCTACACTACACTATATGCTTTCTGAGATTTAAATCAATGTCCATTATAATATTATCATTATTATTACTACTACTGTCACTATTGTTCTAGACAACTATTAAAATACCACAAAATGTGCCTGCTGATTTATGCCACGATGAGCTAAAATATTTCAATCAAAGCAATGTTTCCTTGTAAAATAAAAACAAAAAATGAATTTCAATTCATTGAGTACTGTCAATTTTGCAAAGTGACATTTTGGTTTATTTGACAGTGCACAATAAAAACCATAATGAGTCGCACCTGAGATTTCTTAACCTGGAAAAGATGTGACCTTTTTTAAGGACATTTAACGGGTTTTCCCTAAAGTTCAGATTCGCTGTGTTACCTCAGCCCTATGATATATTCTGCAGGTTAACAGTGACCCAGAATCCACAAGTACACACACACACACACACACACACACACACACACACACACACACACACACACACACAGGCACGCGTACATATATGTGTGTCCATCACGTTGTTTATTAATTCATTAGCTTTCTCAGTTCCTTCATTTTCCTGTCCACCTGCAACGCCGGGCTTTCTGACAGAATGATTAATACGACTCTCTGTCAAGCCAAGCCGTGTGTTTTAGCCTTACCATCGCATCAAAGGGAACACAGTCACCGGCCGGAAAACACTTTTTTGAAAGCCTGGCCACAAATTCATCTTGTACATTAGCAAGCCTCACTTTCAGTAATTCCTTTTTTGTGGCAGAACCATTACCATAACAAACTTACCGAATACAGAAAAAAAAACTTTTTGCGAAACATCTGTGGATTATATGAGGGTTACAATAAAAACGTACTAATTAATTCTAATTTATACTAAAAGTGCGTATGACATGATATGAGTAGTAATGTCAAACATTGTATACACAGAAAATAAAAGGAACTTAATATCAAGGTCATTCTTGCTTCAAATTTTCTTTATTGTAGAGCACTAATGAAATAAAAATCACAATTTAAAATTTCCCAGATAACATTTTTACATTATTTTAATTATTTACATTATTTTAGTGATTCATAATCAATTCATTTTTCCACGTCTCACCCGCATGTTAAATTGTTCGACATGGTGTTGTTTTATATTAATTTATTAGTTAGTTTGTTTGTTCATTTAAAATAGACCCTATAACTTTATTCATGCGGTGCACACGTGAAAAGATGAATGCTTAAGATCGGTCCTCGAGAGCACCTAAAACATGTTTATATGTGATAATTTCCAAGCACTTCTGCAGCTAAGAAAAATTCAGATTTGTCTCATACAGGCATTCACGCGCTATAAAAACCTCTCAAGGAGCGCTTCCTTGTGAAACCACGTCTGGAATACAGTAGGAAGCCCGTGTAATAGAGAAACTCAAAACATCGATTTCTGCATCTCAACACGTAGCTCGGACGCTGCGCGGTCTGGTAAGCATGTGTCGGGAGCGCGTGCAGGAGCACGTGCTGCACTCCAAGCGCACTAATGCACGAGGTCAGGTAACACACACGGGCCAACCAGTAAAGCCAGTGCCACCACTTATTATTACACCCTAACAATACAACTATAATAGACTGTAATAGGATGATTAACTTTTAAATTTTATTTGCTTTTATTATAGAACAGCTTAAACGGAATACAGTCACGTTTTCAATATAAAAATTATTAAAGAAAAAAATAACGTCTCCCTTAGATCTTTACAAGTATCATTTTCTGCTCATTTAAAACAATTACTTGTTAAACCATATTTCCTATACAATTTCAAGGGGCAATAATATCTTCTGTGCACGATATTCTCCAATTTATGGTTGTATTTCCTAACACAATATGTACAGACACAGCGAGGAGACAGGGTAGGTATGCTCTAGCAGATTTTTGGGGAGTTTGATATCTAGCTCACCGAGTGCGGTACCTGCGTAAACAGACGCAGCCGATACCGCCGTGTTTCAGTCCTTAGGCAGCACGGAGGGCACCGATCTCGACTCCAGAGTGTATAAAGACTGCCCTCCTGCGTTAATCGCGCACCATGGTCCTGCCAGAGTCGCCGGAGATTAGGGAGGTACCTTCCTGCTTTTCGCCCTAAGCGTTCACGGTGTTCCCCCAGGCTGAGAGACCGAGCTGTGATCTGCGAGTCCAGATGGAGCGGAAGACGCGCCGGGCGGACCGCGGAACAATGGGACCTGTGATTGAGGGTTAGTTTAATGAAATGCCATATACGCCGCTCTGGATATTAACAGGTTGTCATCCTTCGCTTTCCAGGGAGCGCGCACAGAATCCCCGGGCATGCTTAACAATTCCATTACCGCGCGGAACACCCACGGTATCCTTTGAAGCCGCCGTATTAGGAGTTTATTGACATACGTTTAAAATTGTTACCACTTGGCCCTCTTCTTCTTCTTCACTGCGCAGTGCAGAATAATAAACCTATTCTCTACCAGCAACGTGTAGCTGGGGGCATGCATTTTAAAGCTTTTATAATTTGCTGAAACAAAGACCTTTTTGCGGAGGTCTGTCTGTTTGCCTGCCTGTTTAATAAATGGCGTTATTACATGCACACTGCTCGAGTGTTTTTTTCCCGAAGTATTTTATCATTTCCAAATAAATATTTTAAAACGTTTCATCCAAGAGCAATGGGGGAGCAAAGCTCAGTATAATCTACAAGTAACAGCATCGTAACTGCTGAAGATAATATGCAAATTAAATGGTATAAAGCCGGCAGAAGGATAGACAGCAAGTCCTAGAGATGGCTTATACTCATTAAAAAAAGATCAATGATAAATTGAGTCAGCCCAGTAATAGATTTTTATTGACATATATCTGATTCCTATGTTTCTCTGAAGTCTCACTTAGTTATTAAGGGATATATATATATATGTGTGTGTGTGTGTGTGTGTGTGTGTGTGTGTGTGTGTTGGCTCATTTCAGATTGCTTTTACATGTGTAAGTGTGTAGTGAATTCAGCAATGAAGATAATCCACTATAACACGATCAAACTTCATGACACTGCATGTCTGTGATAGTTTAATAAAGCATATTATCACAGTACCACTGCAGACATGTTAAAGCACCACACAAATTATTTCACAATATATTTTCAGCAAGGTAGTCCAGTGGAGAAGGCTCATGTTATGAAAGACATTGTTTCTCTGCTTTTTTTTTCTAAGCTCCTCTAGGTTTTAAAGAAGTTACAGAGTGTTGGTCTGCTCCCAGTTATTACAAAGTGCCCTTAAAATGTTCTTGAGTTACCTCTTGAGGACAATGAGTGTCATACCTTGCAGGGGCAAAAGCTCTCGCGTAGGACATGTTTTTGGAGTAGATTTGGGAGAAACAGTTAATGTGTAATGTTAACTTCATCTGTCAATGAATAATTCATCCTCATTATAACCACTAGGCATTCAGCACTATTCATGTTGTGCAGTATCATCCAGTTAAGGGCTGCTGGTTAGCATTTTCTGGCCTAATTGCTGACCTGACTTTGAAGGTGGCAGGAGAAAACCTTAAAATGCTAGCAGCCCTCGAGACCCGGTAATACTGCAAACAGTACGTAAGACCGCATTGCATATATGACGGATTTCCCGGTCACACTCTTTACTTCTCTACCGCTACAACAGTGGCTGACAAGGTCAGGGGTCAGGGGTCAAACATTCATAGGTTTGGCACCTTCTACTGGGGCCTCATTCAACTCAGCCGGTAAGCGTCGCTGAACAGAAGTAGGACTGGCCTTGTGGCCACATCTGATGCCTGCACAACACTTCTCTCACTCAATAAAGGAAGAAGACAAGGTGCAGCCTTGCCGTACCACTGACAGCCATAAGGTGATAATTTCCTACATACAACACAGCCAGTCATAGAGTCAGGGCTCAGATGCAGGGGGAAAGTCATTTTTTTTTTTTTGTCAAAGTCAGACACAAAATCTGTTTCTTTAGCTCACGTCTGTCTGTTTCTATGGTTAGTAGACGTCGCGGAAGGTTCCAAAAAAGTGAGATGTGTTTCTTCCATCGACCCTCGTTTCACGGAATCCGAGGCACTGGCGTCTGGAGGTGGGTTGGGGGCAGGGATGGGGGCTCGAGCAAGATACAAATTAATTTGCGTCTCCCCGTGTCCTGTCACACTGTGATATTAACCAGAAAGGCGTGCGGCTTTTAAAGAGAGCCAACTGCCGCTTCTTGAGGAATTCCCAGTTCCAGGAAAGCCACTGCGGATATGACTGGGTGTGTCCCACACGCACGCACACCCCAAGTGCCGTCTTACTCATAATAGCGACCGTAATAATGATGTTAAATAGCTATATTATCCCTAGAAGCAAATCTGACAAGCTCGTTCACGACAGTCACCCTGCACACTGGGGGATGGAGGTCAGCTGACCAAGGTGGACAGGAGTTTGTGTAAACAAAATGCATTTATTTGATCTGGCCTTTTCCTGTATAAAGTAGCACTTTTCCTCAATTAGAGTAGACTTTCTTTTAAAAGGTGCCATGCCGATTGCCGGCTTTTTCCATAGCATATCCTTCCCAGTCCTCTAACTGGCTGATGGTAGCCAAGCTATCAGGTTGTTTGGGTGTTTTGTAATACAACAAAGCAATTTGGCCGAAGCCTCCGGGAGAGCAGGGGGCATAAAGCAGCTCATTAAAATTCTCGCCACTTTTCTCGACTTCTTCTCCAAACTTTCCCAAATTTTCCATTAACGCCTGGGAGGGGTCCAGATGGCGGCGCGAGGTGTGAACCTGGACACGACCCGGAGCAGTGAAGCTCCTCATTTCAGAGGCGCGCTCCTCTGGACCTGAAGAGAGCAGGCGGGGGACTTCGGGGAAACTGATGAAGTAACTGTGAACATCTTGTTCGGTGCACGGGCGATGACTGTAAATAGGTGCCGTTGGTGATAGGAGTTTTTTCTTTAATTTATGAGGAGTTGGGTTTTTTTTTTGAAGGCCCACACAAGGAGCAGTCGCTCTCCCCCGTATCACTGCACGGATTTGTGCAGTGAAGCCTGCAGTGATATCCCCTCGTGCATGGCTCTTTCGGCTATCCACTGCAAGTACCTGCTCCCCCCCGATGAACGTCTCACTGACCAGGGACAGGGCCCGGCCTGTGTCTCCATGCTGCCCCCCCCCACCGTCAATCTGCTGACCCAGCTTTGTGTTTAAATCAGCCGCTGACGGACAGCTCCCCAACTCCTGCTCACGGTCGTGTGATCTTCTCCTCGTGACCCCCCTGGGAGGGGGGGGTGGGAGTGGGATCCACGAGAGGATGATATCCTCGTGATCTCTCGCCCCGCGTCAGAGTCGTCCTCACGCTGTACCTGATGAGCTGCGGTAGGTATAGACGTGGGGGGGCCAAGAAAGAGTACCTTGTCATCACCGCTACTTCTGCCCTGGTGACCTTCCAAGCCTCATCAGATGTCTGTCCTTCTTTAGTACACCTGAAGGCCCCCCATATCCCCCCACGCCATTCCCAAGCTACGCCCCCCTCCCCAGGCTAACCCTCCCACCCTCCACAACTACCCCGAGGTCCCCCACTGGCCCTTATTCTTGCCCCCGCCAACCTTAAAGTCTCAATAGACTCCCCTGGACACACAATAACGGCTGGAGGGAGACTAAGAATTCGCTCTGGTTAGGAGGGGTTTGCGAGTGCACCTGGATGGGCTGGCTTCCTGGCCATGCTGTGAGGGGCCATTGTTTGGCATGTCAGCGACTGGCTCTTTTAATGGGCCTGTATATCATCGTTCTGATAATGGCAGATGACTGGGGGAGGGCCCCAGCGATGGGGAAAGGCTTAAATGCAGGACCCCAAATCCCATCCTGAAATCCTAGCACTTAACCCTAGCTCTGGGCATTGTGCACCTCCAAGGGGGGGGGGGGGTGTGGGGGGGGGTGGGGGTTATATATTTAATTATTTTTTTATT
>JAODLC010000113.1:4347661-4369623 GCA_026781145.1 Hippopotamyrus pictus
TGTGGGGGGTGGTGGTGGTTATATATTTAATTATTTTTTTATTATTTTTTTTGCCTCTTCTTATTCTTTTTAATGGAGACCGCTATCTGGAGCCGCCCTCCCCAGTCATTGTGGGGTTCTCCCTGCTCACGATTTTTGAATGCTGACCTTTCAGGAAATGGAGAGGAGATCGGGCCCAGGCTAGAAATGTCCCATTTCACGCCCCCTCACAGATACGACCATCGCAAAGGCGCTGCAAAGACCAGGGACACGTCAAGAGCACGGAAGCGTGCCGTCAAGAGCGGCGCACGTCACGCACGTAGAGACATCAGGGGCGTGCAAACAGAAAAATGCACCACAAAAGCATGCATTCACACAGAAATAAAGTGTATTTATACACTGTATAAATACATGCACAATATTGAAAATAATGGCATAAAAGAACATAAACAAATGTCAAAAACTACAGTGTGACCCAATTATCAGTGAATAAACATGCAAAGCCTTTACAGACAAAAGTGCCTCATGCTGAAGCCTCGACCCCCCCCACCCCCCCAAATGACATTATGAAAGTTCTTTATCCTGCTGCTCTGTCTTAGTCATCCAGTCGCCTAGGTGCATAAATATGGTGTATGATGCCTAATATAAAATGGTACAAATAAGATTCAAAACCTTGTAGGAGCAGAAAACCTTGTGAGGAAATTTTATAGGCTCGCTACGTTTGGCTTCCAATGGCAAAAGGAGTATATGATGATGGTCTGACAGCTTCTTTGCACGATCGGTTCCTGAATGACAATGCATGTTTGTAACAACATCAATCACACTCAACAATTTCCTTAGAATGTAACACTAGATTATAAGGAATTCATGGTACCTGTGGGGGCTGAAACAGAAGCACCCCCCCATCCTGAGGTGGGAATTTTCCGGTCACTATATCCTTAACCGTGGCACCCCCTAATGGCTGAGCCATGCAGCCTTTATTTTCTGCTCGTGATGCCCTTTCCATCGTTACACACTTCACCGGCTTTCTGATTCTGGCTATATTTATCGTGTTTGGCAACACGTTTCTGGGAAAGGAAAAACATAAACATTTCCCATTCAACTGTGCGACACACAATTTGCAGACAAAAGCTTTGGAAACTCAATTCGGTCGTCTCCAATTTTCATGAGTGTTTGAAATAGTTTCCATGGTAATTAGACGAAGGCCCCGAAAAATAAAATGTATCGAGCTACAACACAAACATGGAAGAACATCATTGTGTGTGTGTATGTGTGTGTTTACTCTAAAATATACTATACTGTAGAAAGTTCAGCCAAACATGAAACGGTGGCTAATGGGGTGAAAATTGCACGTCTGAATATTCAGCCCCCTAGTTAAACTGCACTCCAAATTGAACTAAACGCTACTGACAGACTCACTCAATTGAGCAGGATATTTTACGCCTTGCATAGCGCCAGCTAGAGCCCAGAGCACCCCATCATGTACACTCTCCGGAGGAACCCCAACATTCTCAGAATTATGTGGCCCGAAACAATGGCTATCAACTGACACTAGAGTTTAGAAATGAGCATCCATGGAGATTTCCATGGAGAGCAGGGCTGCAGAAAAGCCAAACACCTTCTGACATCCACTACGTAGCTGCTCATTTTGCAATACCACAGTGTTCATCGTCATCCAAATCTGCATCTGAGAATCTAGCTCTCCAGATACATTAAAGACAAATAAACTCGTAAAAACAATAAGGTTTTGTTCAGTTTTAGCTCTTGTTTTGCTGCTCAGTCTCCACTTAAATTAAAAAAATGGTTTGTATTTCCAAAATGGCACACAGATCCGTTGAATACTTTGCAATAAGGAAGGATTTTAACAAGACCCCTTAGCTGAAAGAATCTTGCCATGACATTTAAATGATTGTGTAGCTCTAGAACAAGTTTACTGTTTATGGTCTAGCCAATAGGAATACTGATCGGCTTTCACAGTAGTTTTCCACAGTAATTGTACTATTAGTTATGCATATAATTATCAATTCATTATGAGAGCAGATTTAACATTCTGCCCCGCCTTTAAGTGTCCTCCCAGACAGCCGAGTGACACTCATTTCCTAGACAGAGTTCCCAGCTCTCTTACGAAGCAGAATGAAACACGAAAAGACGTCTGGCTGAGAATGGCAGACCGCGGAGGCATTCGGGGTGGGCGGCTGGCTCGCCTCGTGCCGGTGTCATTCATCACTCCTGGACCGAGCCCGTTCCAAGAGTGAGATAATCACAGCAGAGTCCAGACGACATGGGATAAAAACGCTGGAATAGCAGCGAGCGGCTGCTGGCACAATGAGCGACTGTACAGGCATTATGACAAATCAGGCCAGCTACCCATCATCCTTTGCACAGCTTCCATAGAGGACACCAAGGTCAAGACCTCTGGTTTTCTTTCCTTCTCATGCTGTTTTGGTTTTCGCTCCATGAACACGCTCACGTGACACACGTCCCTGATTTCCATTTGGCTGCAGCAATGCCGTCCTTATCTCTCTCTCTCTCTCTCTCTCTCTCTGAGGTGAAGGGTCAGATCAGATGAGGAATGCACAGACTTCTTTATTTGCAATGGCTGGTTGAAAGTAATACGTGCAGCCCAAATTTTCTCCCCACATGTGCGTTTTGATTTCCCAAGACTCATTATAGGACAACAGTCATTCATCACAGTGTTGCGGCTGATGCTGTTCCTGAGCTGAAAAATTCATACATTACAGCAAAACTGCATCTGGCTCACAAACCTGATTTGGCTTCCCATTCCCTCCATGTGACTCATTGACTTTTTTAAGTATGTTGGTCTTTTATTTAATCCCGGATATTGTGAGCTGTCAGCATCGAGAATGTTCTTACAAACAGGCATTTGAACAACCATCACGTTACCTGTGCCACGTAATAGTTCATTAAAGGAGTAATTTAAACAGAGCGAAGTGGCAAGTAGATTAAATGGTTTAAAAAAAATGTACAATACGAAGAGAGATACTAGAAGCGTTTTGGTAAGTCAGGCAAAATGTAACTGAATTAAAATCGTAACGTATAACATAAATTCCAACATATTTGGTTACGTTTCAGTTTTTATTTTTCTCTGTTTGATGTTTTGTCAGGTTGTGTTCCAATGTAAACCCCAGACAAGCGCAAACATCAACACGGCGCTGCTCAGAAGCACAACCATAAAGCCGTCTCTGCTCGCTGAAGCCGGGCGATCGAGTCTCAGGAGGTTAAGTCTGGTTCTCCTAATCTCCTGCCCCAACGTCCAGGTCCTCGGTCGTAACAGACCTGTGCGAAATGACATGGAAATGGGAGATTTACAGAGTGTGAACGCGGTCGGAGTATTTCCTAGGCAGGCAGACCGAGCAGCACAGCAGCGGGCTAATTAACTCCCCCGGGGATGCGCGGCGCATGGAGAAATGCGCGGTCCCAGTGTTGCTTGCCCATAAAAGGCATTCCCAAACACGGCCCCAGCGTACATTTCCCCGGTGTGTCAGATGAGAACCAGTTAATGTGTCAGTAATTGGACAAACTGTATTTTTAGAACAAGACTTAAGATATCATAGAGCGTTCTACGCGCTCCTAAACGTAGGACCGCCCTTGTCAAACGAAAATAAAACATAACTGTTTGTGGTGCAAAAAGTATTACGACGTTTTTAGTTACTGGCCGTGGCGGGCAGCCCGGGGCAGGCGGGTGCTGGGCGTGAGTTGGGCACGACTTAGCGGGCGGCGACACGAAGCGCAGGCGTGCGCTCCGCACATAGGCGAGCGAAGGCAAGGAGGTTCGTTAGGGTTTTATTAGGGGTCTGCAAAAGGAGCCCTTGATGCAACGGCACAGACACGCAGGAAAAACAGGCCCCAGACGTCAACACACTTGGGCTTTGATTAGTCCCAGGCCTCATCTCGCTAGTTTGGCTCGGGGAAATATTACGCATTTTGACAGAGGCTGATACATTCGGTCTGCGACTGTCAAAATTTACCTCTATGACAATATACGCGGTACTGAGCATTTCGTCCATTCAGAAACTTGCGCAAACATGCTTCATTCATAACGTTACATCATATAAACATGCCACCCATTCTTAGATTGTTATGAAAAATAAAAATAAACATGATGGAAGAGATGTACCAATCTGCATAGGACTCATTCACCTATTCATTTACAGTAAGGAAAAGCCCCCTGTTCTAATATCTATGAAGAAGAGTCGATACATGTTTCATTTATACAACTCTAATTCTAAATTTGTTAATATGAGATTTTTCAAAATTTACAACAACTCATAAACATTAAAATAACCGTATATGTGAAAGGTAATTGATATTAACCAGGCTAATAGAGCCATATATGAAAAATTATTAATATATTATTAATAATGAGACATAATAAAAATAAAACATTCACATTTGGCATTTCCTAAACGTTGCCCAGGTTTAGAAATATGGCATCTTTAAAGACCTGGTGTAGTCAACTCTGCTAATCGTTTTGCGTGATTTGCATGGGAAATGTTTTATATATGAGACGGAAAAGGTAAAATAGGCTAGATGTTCAGATAAAGGAAAATTCCAATAGGTATTAATAATTCGATGGATGTTTTTGTTGTGGGTTATGACACGACTTGGCGGCCATTTTGGAGCGCGTGCTTCTTACGATTCAAAATTAATTTTCTTGATCGTTCTGGAAGCAGACACGTATCTCAATCACCCATAAAATATTGTTTAATAAATCTACTAAACTGTTTTTAAGGCAGCTGCTGATTTGTGAGACTACCCCGAGATGAAGCACTTTGGCTCTAACAATAAACATACCCAAACATTTGCAGGGAGATTTAGTATGAAAATATAAAAGAGCAATTGAGTGCAACAAGCAGTAGAAGCACGTGCAGTAAATGTATTATTTAAGGTCTCACACCCAGAAACAATGAAACAAAAAATAAATAGTCAGCCCTAATTACTGCATTAACTTTGACTATAAACTTCTTGGGGCTTAGCGTAAAAGTAAACATACAACAACGATTATCACACTTTTTGTCAATTAATGGTATATGCAAATACTCCAGCAGTCTATAAGCTGCGAGAAAATAACTCATTTGGCGTTACAAAATCAGGCACATTAGAAGGTCAAAAATGGATAATCGATGCATATCTAATTAGGAGGAAGTGATCAAACATTCAAACATCGCAACATAAATACCGCAAACACAATTAATACACATCGCTTTCCCTAACCCAGGGACATCCATGCAAGCAGAACAGCGCGCGGACAGATTACACTTACTGAGTATATTCAAACATTATTAAGGCGGCAATTAGTCTATAAATTGGATTTGCGATTCTTAAACAGGAAATGTGTTACGTGCCACGCAACTCATACATCTCAGTATTACCTACTCCCGGTTACAAATGTTTTCCTTCAAAAAATAAATGAAAAGTTATCTCAGTTGTTTAAAGTAGTATCAGCAAAAAGAGTCTCATGCCTGTAGTGTAATGTTTTGGTCATTAAGCCTCCAAGGACCCTAAGAAACATGTAACTACCCCTTATACGGAAGTTACAAGACGAAACACAGCTTTTGTGTTAATGATTAATCGATCATATTTCTCCACTCTTTCGTCCAGCCCACTTTGAAGGTTTTCCGAGACCACCAAAACTGAAAAAGTTATTTCAAAAGTGTTTTGCAGTTCTAAATATTTTAAAACTCCACTATTACGTTACCTGTGCATAACAGGTGTCATTTAGTGCTTCACATAAATCCAGCATAACTATTTATAGCACCTAAGAAAATATAAAATCGTTTATTATGTAGAACTATTGTAAAAAAAAATATATCTCAGCATAGTTAATGACGTGTTATTTAATAGTATTTCCCTTCAGTATAAGAGGATCGCATATATTTACATCTATATATTTCAGTAAGCAAATTAACGAGAATGTACATAGACTCCAGAACAAAACGACACATCCAATACTGCGCATTAACTTATTTGAAACACATACGCACGCGGACATAAGGAGACGAAGGAGCTGCCGGTCACTAAGTGATGTGGATCTATTATATTAATTTAATTGAAAATGCTATGTAACGACAACATTTTGAAAGCCTGGCTAAATATGTGCGATGTACTTCAGCAACTATATCCATTCTCCCAGAACTATAGCTTTTGTATAAACTTGATGTTCTCTTTCAGTGTCAGCCTCCAACCATTCCTTCCAGTCTACGAGAAATTTTTGGGGGTGAGTAACACCCTTGCCCAGCTGACGAGATGAGATCCCCGATCCCTAACGAGGATTCCTATAAGCGCGAGTCGCATGACATGCCTAGGTTCTATGTACGCTGATGGAATTTTATGCCTGCAATTCCCCAATCAGCCACCTGGGGGAGGGAATGAGGGTCCCCTCCAAGAGGTCAAACAATTTAATGGGTGTGAGGTGTGGTTTGAATGGTATCATAATCTAGACTCGGTGCAAGTCGTTCATTCTAATGACCAATCAAAATAACCTGACATTAAAATAGGGTAATTAATATATAATACATCTTGCCACTTTTGAGGTGTTCTTTGATTATAATTGACTCTTCATTCAGCGCTGTAATTTTCTCCTTAAAAGGGAACGGCTTTGAATGAGCAAACCATTTTCTTCCCACAACGGGATAAAATCAATATGAATACGTGCTCCACGGCGTTAAACCCGCGGCAGCCACAGCTGATAGTGATTTGCTTTGGAGGAGATTTTATTTAAAGCCACTCTCAAAAATGTACATTCTTTTTAACATCTGTACAGCTTAATGTTTTGCTGAAGCAATTCACGCTTTGCACCCATCTTTAGAGAAAACCAGGGGAATACGTATGATATGAGACTGCACAATTTTCGGATCCACATTTTGTACGTCAGTGTCTCTTAATTGATCGCGTCGGTTAACAGAACTGAGAAGGAATGAACATTGCAAGCGTTTTCTTGTCCGATGGAGGGTGCCGGCACTAAAACATGTGCCAAGAGGAAGGACAGAGGGCTTCTACTGCGTTAGCAGTAGGTTACTGTCCGCCACAGGCGCCCAGAGATCTGGCCGCTGTTAGGTCTCAGCTGTCCGAAGCTTCCTGTTCAAAGCGTGAGGAGGGGAACCTGCGGCAGATAGCCTAGGTCTGCGACCAGCCCCTCGGGCTAGGGAGAAACACAAACTAGCATTTATTCACACGGCTCAAATGAGGGAGAAAAAGGAAAACACTTGTTTAAAAAAACTGCTGCACTAAGCAGAAACCTCAAGTAATAAATCAGGTAACTATTTTCCCCTTTCCCACTTAATCCCATAAATGTTATTACAAAGGCTCCTATTGGAAACAGACCCCTACCTCCGTCATGTATTTATATTACACCAAACGATGCTAACAGCATTAAATATAGATCAGCAATATGTCAAATTAAGGTCCCTTCATAAACATTTAATTAACCCACAACCACTAGCTTTATTATTATTTAGCTCATGGACCATTAGATACGGTAAACTAAAAATTAACCTCTGGTTGCTTTGGTGCAAAAGCTGTTCTCTGCCTGGGCGGCCCTCGGTATGATCTCATAAAAAATATCTGGGTATAAATATGAATGGACTAAACATTTATTGTATAAATCATTGCATTCATAATGCATTTGTTTGCGCGTCATTTATTTACAATCGCAAACATCGTATTTAAACACCATAGCGTTGTTCACCTGCGAACATTTACTGAAGAGGAAGTCCAGTGGTTTTCAAAGTGTTGCTCCACTCACGTCTTTAAATCTCTTGCACGCTCTTTTAAAAACCCAGCCTTTTAAACTTGGAATGGTCTAAGTGCTGGGTACGGTAAACCCTATAATGTTAAGCTGGAAATTGTTTGTTGAAATTCTAAAAACCCCCATGTGGACAGCTGAAAACATTACTTATGTATCTGGCTACAAGTTATTACATGAACGGCATTATAAATGCAGTTCCGACATCTGTAACCTACTAACCTCTAAACGCGTTCGACTGTGGCGTAGAATAACAGCTTACCGATAGCGTATTTCCCGAGCAGGCTGTGATAGAACACTCAGTAGGGTTGAGAGACACAATCTGGGTTCCAGACTAAACAAATCAAATACATCAACTCAGCCTCTACCCTTTTTAAGGAAGATTTTCTTAGCAACAAAACGTATATATACAAATGCATATTATGACTCCTAAACAATACAGAGAGAAAACGATAACGCCGTTTAATAATGTGTTTATCTATGTTCTACACAGGTCAGTGACACTCACATATTAGTCCAGGTTGGAAAGATTTTAAATGTTTGGTAATGCTTTACATTAACTGCACCTTCATAATGCCTTTATAATGCATTCATAGAACATTCAGGGCACCTTCATAATGCATTCACAGGACAGCAGCATGACAGTATACCTTGATGTCTTAACATACGCTAATAGTGTTAATATACAATTATAACAAACATTATTCTACTGTAATGTTTTTTATTACAATATAATATTTGCTATTAATGTATATTAAAGGTGTTAAGATATGATAGGATGTTAAGGTATACTTACATGCTGCTTATGAATGTCTTATGAATGCATTATAAAGGCATTATTAAGGTGCAGTTAATGTGAAACGTTACCAAATGCTCTCCTGGCCTCCATCTGTTAGTGTATCCTTGTACAATTGCTTTGAATACTTTCACATACATACATGTGAAAAAACATTAAACAGAATCCTTGTAAAAGGAAACGTATCAAATCAGTGAATAAAATGTGATTTATTGGAATAAAATGTAAATTTCTACAATCAGTCACACAGACCAATAACACAAGAACAGTCAGAATGACTTGAAAGAGCCCCTAGTTTTATGCAATTCTAACCTGCAGTAACAATTTAAAGTGACTAATTCAATTCTTATTCATGCCAGGTTGAGCAATAATGTTGCAGAATGAATCTGGGCCTCTGCGGTGCCTCTTTGTGGTAAATTATGAAATGTATGGAAAGGACAGATATATTCCCTGTTGTATTTCCTGTCTTAAAACATGTTTACCTCAGGTGGCAATACTATCTAGCTTAAGAAATGATACAGGGAGAATCTTAGATGCTAATTTTCTCTATTTTGAATTGCAGTCAGATCATAAATTTCTTTTTTAATAAAAAACTGAGGAGCTTGATTGTCTCCATGCTGCTGTTTATAATGCCAGTGGTGCCTGTGCTTTGCCGTGCCCAGTGGTAACTCTGCAGAACTGTCCTGCACAGGGTCTGCTTTGGGTCCAACGCGCGATTTCGAAGTTATCATCAGCAGAACCTGAATCTCCGAAGTAGGAGGGCAGGAGGAAAAAAAAAGGCTGTAAAAAAAAAAAAAAAAAGAGAAGCGCTCTTTGCGTGAGTGTCTCTAATTGGCAGCAGAGGAGAGCTGGAAGCTGACATCTGCAGCTCATTCTTTGGTGATAGTAAATCAGGTTTGTTTCTCAACTGGCGCGGCTCCATCGAGCTCTCTCTCCACTCTCTGGCCGGCGGAAACCCGGGGCTGCTGAAGTGTAGGTCTACGGCTCGCCGGGGCCCCTCTCACTGTTTGGGTGGCCTGGCTATTTCAGCCATGAGGGATCTTCGCCAAAGGGGGTGGAGGGGGGTGGGGGTAGAGAGAGAGGTGCTGTATGATGATCTGTGAGTGCGTAGTGTTTACTCAAATGTGAGAACAGCCAACAGGCCGGGCCCTCCCCTCAAACGGGCCAATAGGGCGTAACCCCTGACCGGGAAGGCCGACGACACAACGGACCGGTTCATTCACCGGCTTCGAAGGTGCCCAGCACTACTCCAAGACGGCCAAATTTGTGCAGCTTTTAGGGGCACAATTTAATTAGCGCCTAACTGACAGGCAGATGGGATGACTTACTCTTCAAGCACTGTCTTCCATAAGGCTGTTTGGGGCTCAGTTTAAGATAAGCCCCCCCAGTCAGGGAGTTCCAGAACCAGGCATGGGCGGTCTCGGATTAGAACCGTGCTCAGCCTGCTGTTTTTACAATCATTATGTCAAGATGCGGCCTTTCCCTGTGATAAATTGTCATTCTTAGTATTACATTCCCACAGAACAAGGAAATGCATCTTGTTTTTTTATCTGTTGCAAATTACAGTCAACTGCATTGCGGGCAAACTGACTGTTGTTGACTCAGATGAGTATCTGTCTGCGTGATGTCGCTTGCATCAAAACAGTTTTAAACATGTGGCCTTCTTCCCAGACAAGCATTTTTAAATTACTTCAGTGTGCACAAGCAAAAATTCATTTCCATTCTCTTAGAAAAACTCTTATTGCGCCACGATATAACTCACAACGGTGCCAAAAATCACTGATTAAATACTTTTTTGCAAATGAGTCATTTTCCTTTCTCCTATATGCACATACTTCTGCAGATATGCCCAACTGAGGACATTTACTACTCAAATTAAGTGTTAAAACTGGCAGTTGACCATCTACTAATGTTCTGCTGTTCACATTTTTCAAGATGCCCTTTTCTGAGGTGAAGAATTCATTTTCCTATTCCTGCTTATTAGTCTTTCTTTTATCTCATTTGAAAAAAAAATTCTCATTACCATTTATTAACAAGCCTTATGTTAAAATGTGCTTTGGATATTTCATTTTGAACATGCCTTTCAGTGACAAGTCTTGTACTGCTGGCTGAGGGATAAATTTAATGTAAGTTACCTTCCCTGGTTTGGGTCTTGACCTTGACAGAACCTTTTTCTTCAGTCTGCCATTACTGGCACCAAGGAGAGACTGGGGAAAGACCTAAACCCATTGGTTTATGTCACAGGGTTCTGAAATACAGTGAGGGCCGTACCTTTTAACAGCAACCCCTCACAGTAACCCTAACACCACTAATTAAGAGCTTGCTGTAAATACAGCAGGATTTAGAACATGCAGTACAGTGTTATACCCATGCAATAGAATCCCTATTGAGTCATTTACCACATAAATAAAACCACATGCAAATCTGATGACAGACGTGAAGATTCTACATACAGACTCTGCAGGGCCGTGTTCAGAAGTACACTGAACTGCAGCTTTGCAAATAAAACGTGACGCGTCTGTCTTGTTATAAGCAAAGGAAACAGATGTGACGACAAGTTCCCGTTAACTCCGTGGGCACCGGGGTGACGGGCTTGTTAAGAGACGTCAAGGGATTCGAAGTGGAAGTTCTGAAGAAGTGCCAAAACAATGAAGACAGCAGTAACACTTAGGACACTTAAGGATGCTAATGTGAGACATCTGAATAGTGCGAGTGCTGGTACAGATCACAAACGGCGAAGGTCCAGTCCGTGTGGCCACACATCAGCACTGGGGGAAAATCCATACTTTGCTGGGGCTTTGGACCTGCCTAACAAGCCCCACCACGCTCTCTAAAACCCCTTCCCACCAACACTTGCAACCCAACAGGAGTCTCGACACTGTGGATCCAACCTCCAATCCCGTTGATAACATTTTACAAAGAACACGGGAGGTGAACGAATCTGCCTTCTCGGGCTGGCGCTCAACAGCAGAGTCCAATATCACCTTTCAAGGGCGCCTTCTGACATCGCCAGGAGTGTTTCGGCAGCCAGCACTGACCACGCCGGGCTGGTGTCGAGCTTGGGATTGCTTAAAATCCTGGGAAGATATCTGCAACCACAGCGCACAGCGCTTTTTGGTATAGAGAGGCGTTCAGATTCAAAGCAGTGGACGTTCACGCTGTCCATCTGCTCGCCGCCTCTCTTTAAAACCTCAAAATGCTCCTGTGGAACGCAGCGACGGATCATAGAACTCCCCGCTGCGTCATTTACATTCCACTGGTAGGTGATGGCGAAATGAAAAAAAAGGAAAGAAAATAAAAGAGGAGGATAAAAATATATCCAGCTTAAATTACATTAAGTTTTCTTTTGTTTGTTTGCATGGAGTAACAGATGTAATATGCATATTTACATAGTGTCAAATTTGAGTCGTTGTTTGGAATTTAGGGACATATGTAATCACTGAAAATCCTCCCACAACTTTGTGAGCCGACTGGGAAGATTATTTAGAAAAAAAAAAAACTGAGTTTGGCCAGATGCAGTATAACAGTTTTGTTCTGTTACATTCCCAGTCTCTGTTTACAGAGGGGAAACGTGAAATAAAATAAAATTAAATAAAATAAAATAGAAACCGGTATTGAGGCCTCATGAGTGGCTCAGCCAAGGAAGAGATGATGATTATGGGCTGAATCCAGAGTGTGTCGCTCTCTGGTTATACCTGAGAGAACTATGTGCTTAAACATAAAAATACTCACTCGTGACTGCAGGACGGGGTGGGGGGGTTCACTGGTCTGACATTGAGCCTGGCTGCCATGTGATTGTCAGGAACAGCAGGGGGATTTTCACTATAGGTAGTCAGTAAATAAAATATAAAATAGGGAAAAGAGGTTCTTTGGAACAACAACAACTTTACAATTTAACCCAATTACTGAAAACAGAAAGCAGACTAAATACTGTGGCCTAAACATGTACGTGTTGTAATAATTCGCTCCTTGTCAAACTGAATTAATAGGATTTGCAGCACCCGTTACAGAGTAAGTGAATTTGTTGCCATTGTCACGTTTGTTGAGATTGTCACAATTGTTCGGATTGTCACTCCCGACCACACATCACATCTTCCAACCCAGCCCATCATAACAGTTTGGGAGGTGGGTGGCAGGCTTGGGCCACTGTACACATTTTCAGAGGCAAACAATAATATGCTACACCATAAAGTGCATGCAATATAAATCACAGTATAAATAATAATAATAACTCACTCATCTTCCAACTGATTGGAAGACGGGGTCGCGGAGAGAGTCTCACACAGCACAGGGGTAGGAGTGGACCCCGGGTGGGAGGCCAGTCCGAAATAATTATCATTACTATCATTATTATCTACCCACTCATTTTTCATACTCATCCTGTACAGGCGTGGGGGACTGGAGTCCATCCCAGAAGCTACAGGCACAAAGAAACAACCAAGGAAGGGGGGGCGACCCATTTTGTTGTTCTTTGTTGTTCATGTGATTGTCCTGGTCACACGGGCTGGTCTGGTTACCTGGACACCTCTATTTCACCATAATAAGCATGTACACCTAGATGACGCTGAAAGTGGTGTGTGTCTCACCCTGCAGAGTGCACTGACACGCCACGTAAGATTACGCAACACTTTCCCAGTGTTTTTCCTTGCATGGCAGATTCACATGAAGCCAGGCTTAAGTTACCCCCCAACCCCTCAGCCAAGGGGTTCATGTGTTTTTCTCATCAAACCCCCTGGAGCAAATTTAATAACCAGCATCGTACATTATATTATCCATGCATGTAAAGATTATGATCGGTCACTGTACATGCTCCTTCTATACATCCCCAAACTCCCTGTCCAGGGTGCTGAAAACATCCATCTTCTGCCTGCCCTAGAGAAGATGCCATCACAGGGAAAAAAAACAGCCAACGGATCGATATATTATTTAGCAAAGCGGGCTGACAAAGCGCACTCCACAGCTGATTTTCCAGAAGACCGAGAGGCCTACACTCTGCCAGCTCAGGGAAAAAAGCTGAGAATTATTTCCTGGCCCCTTGCAAAGTAAATAAATAAATAAATAAAACAGGGAAATTATATGCCTGCATATGTATAAACAGAGTACACGGGTAAAGAACAGAACTGTCTGTTCATCAGTGATACTTATCAGCGTTTGGCAACCGACTGCATGTTCTGGTCACTGAGTTCAGGGGAACTGGGAAGGGGTTTGTCTGCAGTACAACATATTTTGCTGCATACTATGTGTTTAGGTGCTTGTGTAGCAGCACGGCATAAAAAGCAGTCCCACGTCATAGCTCGTGCTACCTGTTAAAGACTTCCCAGCATGCATTGTACCCTCTGCCCGTCACGCTCCCTCAGCCTCTCACCCCTCCCCCCCCCCCACCTCCCCAACATAACAAACCAGTCCAGTACATTCAACTTTCTTTTTGTGAAACTTTTTTTTTTCAGTGATACCGGTTGACTAACTTTAATAAATCATTTCGGCATAAAGCAATTCGCGGCAGAAAGGAACGCTACATGAGCACACGGGATTATACGATAATCGAGCGGGGGAGGGGGTGCGGAATGGGGTACGGAGAGAACTATACACCCCCGCAGGGCCAAATAATCTCACCTCAGCCAGAACAGACCTGAGCAAAAAAACTGACCTCATCCACTTGGAGCCAGAGGTACTTTCATTAATACTGGGTCTGCTGGCTATAAAGGCGGTGCGTGTGTTCCTCTGCCAAGCCTGGCCCTGCTCAGCGGCCCAGAGTGAGCCGGCGTGTAAGAGCCGCTCCTACACGGCCGCCGCAGAAAGGTTAGCGCTTTATTTCATTACCTGCCAGTTACACGGGCACCTCAGTCCAGCCCTCGCACTTTTATGGGCCGCGTTAATCTGTTATCGATATGAGGGGAATTCCAATTCATTCTGTAACTACGAAAGCGCCCCCCACCCATTCCTTAAGTAGAATACCTTTTAATTTCACGGGTAACTCATTCGGCCTCAGTTCTTTTTCGATTTCTGAACTGGCAACAGGCCAAATTATTTTTCACGGGACGAGCTGCACAGTTGGCGATGGAATGAATTTTAAAATGCTGGCAATCTTCCTCAGACCTTTACATCATTGCCTGCACTGATGTCAAAACTGGGCTGTCACGTTCAGTAAAGGATATGGTATACAATAACTGATTATAATGCACCCATTCGATTTTTGTTTTTTTAAACACTACAAATTAAAATATTACCAGCATTTTACACAGTAAAACTATACGGGTACAAGACAATCATAATAAACAGTCATACGCATCTACTGACTCATTTAATGTCTGTAAAAGCCGGACGAGAAATTTAAAGTAATTTAAACCAGGAAGTATGGTAATGAAAATGGTAACGAGCTTCATTTTTGTATCTTCATTGAAAATGACATTAAGGCCCCCTCAACGTTACACGGGTGGATCCTAGAACTGCAAAGGCGAGCAGAAGCGCCGTTTTACGCGGAGATCCTTTGGTTTGTATGTCTTTTTGTAATAATTTTAACCGACTGTTTCATGTTAACATATGGGAAATTGTGCGTGCATTAGTCTGCATGTTTTATTTTATTTTTAAAAGTATTTATTATTATGTAATTTTTGCAACAGTAAAAATGACCGTATCTAATAAATATTTATTTATACGCAAAACCGCCAGAAGGAAAAAGCAGAAGGATCGTGCGGCCATGTGGACTGACCTCGCCAGCCCTGAAACTGATATAAACGGAGATGGCATCGGGTTCCTCTTCGGTTTAACGTTGTTTATTTGCGGCTGGGACGCTCACTTTCCTGAAGTGCCTGCTATGCGTGACGGCGTTGAGCAGCTCCCGTTTAATCACGGTTGAACCGAAAGCCGATTTATTCATTTAAAATCCTCCTGGTGCTTCACTAACGATAGTTACCGTCCGCAGATACTTTACACACAAGCGCGCAAATCTCGCCTGCGGTCTGACTGCAGCAACAGGCATTAGCGACCCCGCATCGGGTGGCGGCGGGGTGCAGCACCGTAGGAAAGAGAGGTGCGACATACATGTGTTTTCCTCATTACCTCCGCGTCGCTTAACAGTTATAAGACTGAGCGCCGCGCTATGATCGCACCTCGGAGCTGCGGGGAAGGCGATAAAACGGCCGGGCGAGCCGGAGGCGGCGTGCGGGAGGCTCTCTGAACACGGCCGCTTTGTTCTGCGGGAGCTCGGGTGTCCCCGCTCCCGCGTCATTTAACACCGCAACTGTAAATTTTACATAAAACGTGTGAAATCACAGCCTCTCATAGCACACCGGTGACATAAAGTGCATGTGTTAAGTCACACCGAATTCAGTCTGTAGAGTTTGTTTCCCCCAAGGGAGATTTTCAAAAACAATTAATCTGGGCATCCAGCAATTTATAAGACAGCAGTCAAATATTTTTTTCAGGTACCGATACTGGCGTTTTATTAATAACAATCGACAGTTTTTTGAAATTCCATTTGTAGGAGGCTAATGGTGGATAATAACATATAGTCTAAAAATGACAGTTAAAGTATTATTTACTAAAAAGGAAAGGCAGCTATTAACATTTAAAGGAGAACAGGCTAACCTGAACTATAAAAATGACTATACATTGTCTTTACAAATAGGATAAAACTACAAGACTAAAACAACTGCAATTCAGCATGCAACATACTGTTGTTTTTAGAGGAGAGCATTCTAGTGTCCATAAAGTTGTAACAGGTCACAACCTCAGAAGGGCAGGATTAACAACAGGGCAAACCAACACAGGGGACCCAACAGGATCGGTTTATGTGCCTCAGTACCCCGAGCTTCATTAACAAGGAGAAACAGACTGCAGAGACATCTCGCACCGCTAGGGGGGCGCCTGATTTTCTTACGATTCTAGAACAGGGATTTCCACCTTGGCTTTGTGCGTTATGTTTTTTGGCTATCTGCTACACCACTGAAAAGCTGGAATGCACCGAGAGAGACGGCTATTATTAATTCAAGCCCCCGTCACAGAGCATTTCCGCACAGTTCTGGCACAGGGGGAAAGAAGAGGTATAGTCACACTTTTTGATGAATGTGTTATTTACAGGTACCAATGACAAGACACTAACCGGCCAGGGGCCCTCAGAGGCCTTGATGAAGGCAGCAGATGTTCCTGGCGCCGGTCTCTCTTCACATCGCACACGCGAAACACCTGCTTCCCCCGCGGCTAAATCTGGAGTCCGGCCACTCAGCCCCCACCCCCTTCTCTGGCTCATCTGCGTGCCGAAAGAATGCACGTTTCGGCAGTAGTCCATACTCATCAAGAGCATCTGAGTGCTGAATCGTACCTCGTCTTCCTTGCCGCACACATCCTGCGGTTCAGCATTCAGTAAGTAACGCGATGACTATGATCGTGCAGCTGTTGAGCTCGCCTAAAAAAGCCGGGCTCATCTAATAAGAGACGACAACACGGAAACAGCATCTCAGAATCAATCTTTTTTTATTCGCCAAGTACAGAGAAATACAAGTAATTTCTTTTGGTTGCGGGTGGCGTCATGACAATACGTTTTGTAAATAATATTGTTTTAAGTATAGATAGACATTTACTTCTTATGGGCCTGTGTATTATATATAGTATTAAATTGTCGTATGCACATATGTAATACACACATAAATACATATCCATGTAAATATGTTCAAGAACATATAAAAGTTATGGTGAACCTTAACTTTATTACCTTCCAATCAGCATTTTTTTAAAATTTAATTTGCTAAATTGTATGTACATATTTTTTAAGTAATGTTAGAGCTGACAAATAAATCATACCTCGCAGTCTCCATTGTTTACTTGGCCCAGGGTCAATAAATTAAAATGCAGGTACAGTTTCCTGTGTGGGCGTTTCCTGCTCGGAAATTCAGGACATTAAGTCTGGTGGCTTGTAAACTGAGCCGGGAAGTTTAATTGATCTAAAAGAGTTTAATGTGGCGTGGTGAATCGCCAGTGACAATGTGGATTTATCCTGCGGGTTCCGCCGAAGAACATAATATTGGGGACATTTTACAGCTACGGGGAAATTTTAATTAGCGCCACAAAAATGATTTACTTCATATTGACTTAAATTACAGCCCTGTGACAATGCAAGAATTAAGCTTGAAACCAGGCTGGAAGAATTTGAGTCGATTTTGTGTATAAAGAAAACCTGCATTTAGCCTATGGGACTGACGCCCATTTTAACACTTAGCTGGTATGTTTAAGCAGTGCTTTTTGGAGTTTATGAAAAAGCCTCTAAATTCCTTTGATATTTGTTACAGATTTTTGGGAAACTCCGCAATTACTGTAACGCTTCAAGGAAAAAGGAATACTCTGTAATCGAACAGGATATGAAATGGCCAAAACATGTTACATATTTACCAGTAAGGGGCATAACAGCAGGATGCACAAACTGCCAGAATGAATGGGTGAATTCAAACTCTTATCTGCACAATACATCTATTTCACAAATGGCTGCACAAAAAAAATGTACATTATAACATCCATGAATCAAGGGCAGGGTAAAGTCTTTACAAATTTTTAAAATACAAACAATAATACGTATGATGCATAATGCTTGACAGCATCTCAGTTAATTTAGGGCCTGGATATGAAATCGAGTCAATGTACTCAAACATATTTGTCTCCAAAGATTTTATTGATTAAGCGTTTTTACGGCCGAGTTGAAAAGGCCTTACTGAGCTCTTTTTACAGCCTAAGTCAAAAAAAATCAATCCGTTCTGAGGGAGCGACAGCCAACGCAACTTGAAAAGGCAGTCAGCTCCTCATTGCTTCCTGGATGCCAATATCTAATTCCTGACTGCCGGACAGGAAGCTTTCGTGACGGGACGGTGCGCATCCTTTACTGCCGCAGTAAGGGCCCCCAATGACCCCTCCGCTAGACGTATCAGAGCGGTCCTGTCCGAGCCGACCAGAGAATGCTTCCAGCGTTGATCCATAATTAGAAAGGGGATCTGACACTTCTGGGTTTGAGGTAGGGTTAAAAAAAAACAGTGGGCAAGTGAAAGGACCCTGTTTTGGTGTCTTGAAATGGGACACCTCCAAAACAGAAAAGTTACGCAGAAGAATACCGGCGTATAAGTCACCTCACATGCGTCCAGCCACCATGGCAACCGGTGCTCATAAAGGCAGCCGAGGGTCCCGGTAATTTATGTGCCTGTCTCAGTCTATTTACAACTCAGTCCAATCAATCCTCATCTATTATTTTTACTGGGACTAAGTTCTGTAGGTTATTAATTATTGTTTTTCTTGGCCAGCACTTACACCTGCAAAAAGGTCTCCGACGTCGGCAGACCCATGACCCGAAAATACAAAATCTGGCTTCTATATTTTTAATTACATATTCATTGAAACTTTATTGTGACCACAACTGAAAAACACAGGTAACTGAAAAAAATCCGACGTTTTATATCCTTTGAGTTTTTAGATTCCTCTCCATTTCTGACGTGTACAGAATTAACTTTTCACAATAAAATGTTCTTTTTTTCTCTCGACTCTCTGCAGGCTGCTTAATAAGAACCACTGCAGATGGGAGCCTGTTCATTGCATCTGAGCAAAGGACCACAGAAGCATCTTCTATTCTTCCTAAATACTCCTGAGACCCAAGGAAAAAAAGTGTCCTTCAATTTTATGTGTTTTATCTTTGGAGGAAATAAGACATCGTACAATTTAGATTTTTTTCAAATCTATTTTTATTTCTAATTTCACAGCATGTCCTCTTTAGTGTACAACAGGAATAAATATGTTTCCTTACATCAGTGAAAAGACAGATGCAAAAACAAAATGTCCACTACAATGGACATAAGTGAATGGGTTAGGTCTCAGGAGGATATGCAAAACTCTGTGCATTCAATGGCTGACCAATCAGAAACAAGGATCCCAGGCATCTGGAGTTTGCCCAAAGTTTTGCAGGAGACCAGTGACGCGCCTACTGGGATATCTTTGGGCTGACTCATTTCACGGTGCATGGACACCACCTTGGAAGTGAGCGCGCTCAGGTCGTGGAAAATTCTGGAAATAAATTCTCCTCCACCTCCTTACTGAAATTTGTTACACCTGTCCGTACACACCTGGTTCAATAGTACAGCACTCTCCTGACCGAACGACCCTAGACTGGCAAATATTTGCCTCTGATTTGGACATCTTGACACATGCATTGAAACAAAGCTTTATTTGCCATTTGCACAAGAACAGATATTCTGAAATGCTTCTTTTCACACATACCACCCTGGTCTCCTATGAGATGCACACACACACACACACACACACACACGACAGTGAAGTTGGGGTCTGAGCACAGGGTCAGCCATTTAGCGTGCACTCCTGGAGCATTGTGGGAAGTTAAGGGCCCCATGCCAATGTGACTCTGCTGATGACACAATTTGAACCAACAACCTTCCAATCACAGGCATAGAATCTTAGCCCACTGAGTCACACAGGCTGCAAAACACTGCATTGTAATATTTTGTAGTATCTTGTACCTACCATATACTTCCAATGTATTGCAATGAAATTATATTCAGTCCCTATGAATATGTATATGGTGATTTTACCCAATCACAGTCCCAGCAGTAATGGCAGCAGAAAGCAATTCTGACTCTGCGCTCCATCCCAACGGCTCTCTCCGCGGGGACACGGCTCGGGCAAACCCTTTTTCCTTCTTTGTAGTTAATTACCCATTACCATATGCATTATCATAATGTGTCACAGTGCACTCTGCCCTAATGATGATGAGAAGCCCCTTAATTAGTTGTCGAAAGCTAAACAGTCCGCGACTGGGGAAACTCGCCAACTTTGCACCTATTTCACCTTCCAAGGAAACACAAAAAAAAAGCCACAAAACTGGTCTAACCTTCAAGAAGTACCTTAATACATAATGCACGCTGGTTTCCCATCCAAAGGTCTGAAGGAGTGTAATTATGGGATGTCAGCTGATAGACACTGCTCTTGGTTCCTGACAAAGGGTCACCACATAACTTTGCCTGCTACCTGGTAGGACAGAACCATGTGGATCTTGGGCCCAAACCAGAGTTCCTCCCCTGGCAAACTCACACTTGGCCTGGTTGCCTTGTACCGTACTGTACCCTAGCAAAATTGGCTCCCCTGCCCACCCCCTACTGGTCTGCGATCACATTGCGCTTAGCGGCCTTGTCCTGAGCACACTTTCATCATCAGCATGCAACGTTTTTGTGTAGGAACAAGAAAGCACAATTGTACAAGAGACGGGAATTCATAACTAATATCCTAATTTTGTGAGTTATTTGGAGTCGTTGGCGCGATAACACATAGATTTAATTATTATGCAACGTAGCTATTTTTGTTTATTCGCACTGCACGTATAACAAGATAATCCCGTATTTTACCAGATATCTCAGAGTTTTTCTGTTTTGCACTCAGTTGCTCCTGAATACTCCTGTCAGCCCAAATTTCTAGCAAACACTGCATCTCTGGAATAGACCAAAGTGATCCCTAAGGTACCATGTTTGTCTCTACCCGATCTGTACGTGTCATTTTTTCGCAACATATTTTTGGATATATATTTATACCTGTAGAGCCTCTCTGATTTGTTCCTTCCGTGTCTGGTTCGTCTATAGTCTACATGTGCACATGCGTGTGTCAGTTGCATCAATGGTGTCGTCTGTGTTCTGTACCCAGGCACAGTTAGCGATCACACTGGATGTGTGGCATAGTAACTGTGCCCGGGCCCACCTCTTCAAGCGGGTCCAAGCACGATTAAGCGTACTGGGCCCAGGCTCGGTACCCAGCGATGACACTAGTCAAACAAACTGGACTTCGGGGGTCATGCATGCTCGGGCATGGTCTGGATCGCCTAGTGTGAGTGCACGCTCTGAGGCTCCGGTCCCTATTTCCTGACAGAACATATCTTACTCACCCCCCCCCACCAACACACTCGGACTAAAAAAACGGCAAGAGCAGGACGTGCAATTAAATGAAGGCTTTTCAAAAGTCGTCCTGTAGTTTCCAAAAGGAAAATACGGATCAAATTAGGTGATGTGGGGGGGGGGGGATGTTATGGACTGGCGCCCGACCAAAACTTTGCAGTGTCTTTCTTTTGCGTACTCAAGGGGGGGCGGGGGGGCAGTGACCCGGCCAGCCCGACACGAAAGTCACATTACGGGTGAGAAGTACAGTGAGCCCATTGTGGCCGGCCGCAGGGTCCGGGTCCGTCGGAGCCGTCGGTGCCGGGCCATTGTCCGCTCTCCTTCAGGGCTCCCACAAGAACCCTTCACACTCCGGCGCACCTGAGAAGTCATGCAGCGGCCAAACGCGACGGCGAGAAAGCCGGCGGGAGGCAAGTGAAAAGTAAGACACAGGGAGCGAGCTCTCGCTTCGGCTCCTCGGGTTGCGGGGGCCGGGGGGGGGGGGGCCGGCGGGAAG
>JAODLC010000113.1:4419509-4433573 GCA_026781145.1 Hippopotamyrus pictus
TGCGGGGGTTGCAGTAAATTGCCGTTTGACACTGCGTGGTCTCGCAACAGAACACGCCTAAAGACTCGGGCTTCCGAGAAGACGGGCGACGGCATTCGTGTCAGTATCATTATCGATGGTATTTCTGGAATTAACTAGGTTGCCAAGGTCAGATTAAAAAGAAAACCACTCATTAATTGTTAGTATTGCGTTCCGAAAGACTCCTAACCTTCATATATTTGAATGCCCCCCCGCCCCATGAGCCTGAGTAATATACGTGGGCCACTGTGACTTTGCGCTGACAGACAGCCCCCCAGCAGACATTCCCTGCCTCGTCCCCGTGCTCCTCTCCTAATGCCGGGGTGTAAATCTCGGCCGGTTTGAAGTCATTCGGACTCCAGTTACAGCCAGACCTGAAAGGGCAGAGCCATCTGTGTCGCCCTGCCAAACCTATTAGCTTATTCTTTCCAAGTTCATTTAGAACATGCGATCTCACGAAATTTGCTAGCGTGAGATCCCCGGGAGAGAAAAAATGCGTCCACATTGATCAAGGATGGAATAATGGCCCGGACTGAATAACCGAGTCACTGAAAGGATCGAAGCAAACCTGCCTCTGTGTGTGTGTGTGTGTGTGTGTTTTTTTTTATGCAGCTCTTTTGTGCGGCAAAACTTAAAAGACCAGCTGCAAAAACTCTCTAAATAAAGTGAGGAATATTCGATGAAAGCCTGGGGGGGTTGATGAAAGGAAAGGGGCCACAAACAGACCCCGAATTCAGCTGGGGGAGCGCCGTGTCCATCTTCATTTTCCACACACTCCATTACTGAGCGACGGACGCGCGGGTACAGTAGGCTTGCCCAGCTCCAAAGGGTATTCTGCATTTTCAATGGCCTGTCGAGATGTCTGAGGAACGGATCAGAATAGGGCTCAGAAGGGAATGAATTTAGCGGCTCAATGGGCCCAGGACCACCCAGACTGTACATGTTTGGGGCCCCGTCTCCCTCCGGCAGAAATACGACTTCCTCGTGTTAAAACGGGACCCGCCATTTCACCCAGTAAAAGAGGCGGTATTTTCTCCACGTGGTCGCACGCTGTCCTCGGCACAATGCCGGGCCCGTATTCACAGAAGTTTACTCAGTATAAATACATGTCAGCGACATTCAAGTCTTTGTGCGTCACTGAAAGAGCACCGCTGAGGTTTATACGTGTGGGATGTAGCGGCAGGCGTTAGGAGCGCTGAAGGAGGCCGTCCTCGATGTGGAAAAGCGGTCTGGGATTTCACTGACGGATGATTCATCGACGTGACTTTGTGCCGGAGCTCGAGAGAGGGGGCCGCCTGGCGGGGCGGCCTGAAAAAAACCACGCGCATCTGGCACACGGCGCCGTACATGACAGAGTGCGTTACATACGGCATAATACGTTATACCACAGAGTATCACCCAGTAACTGGGTTCCATGTTGTCACCGGTGCCATAGCCTGGATAGACATTAAGTAACAAGACAGGAAATCCCTCTCTGTGTATTGGAGGGGTAGGGTGTGTCTGTTTTCTGGAAAATAAGGCCCGGGTATGGTTAGGGTGCTCATCCAGCCAAACGACATTTCAGTAACGAGGTACATGCTGCATTTAAACAGCAACAATTGGCCTGCAAAGGCTTTAGGGAATATTGACCTATTGGATGTGACACCCAGGGAAAATAGGGGAAAATCTCGCACGCTGTGTTACTGTTTGGTAGGATCGTGGATTTATTTTGTACCTGCCTAGCTAAACAATGGGGATCGAGACACACGGCGAGATGCACTCCGCCGGGATCGCGACTAACGGGTGTTTCGATGACGGCCATGGATTAGTCACGGGGCGATGCAGTCATCGCCGCAGACCGGTGAGGGAGGGTTAGGCAAACACTTACTCATCGTCAGGAGTTAGCTGCACGGGCTCGTTGGTAAACTGAGTGTCGAAGTTATCTAGGCCGTAGTCGTCCGTGATCTGCGGCTTGAAGGGAGGGGTCACCTGTTTCTTCTCCAGCTGAGATGGGGGGAGAGAAAATGAAGCATCTTTAAACAAGCATGACAGGAAGGACGCAACGGACGCTTTTGTCCGAGCTGAGGAGCGTGACGTTCCATCGCACACGTTTCTACATTCGAACAGCTGGATTGTTCACGAAATGATATATCGTCATTCGCTCTCTCCTTTCATGGCCGCTACATTGTGTTGGCTGAAATTCCTGCTCACTATTAATAAGGCAAAGCACCATGCCTTTGTGCATGTACAAAGCCAAACCGAGGCGGCAGGACTGCATGCTAATTTTGTCATTAATATTGCCTCTCCTGCTGTCCTTCATTCAAAATCCAAAAATTAATTACAGCCACCTGTTAGAGAACGCGATTAAGCCACGATTCTTCCTGGGCCCATCGAGTCAGAGGGAGATCAACGGCGGCAAACAAAATGAACAGCGCTGGGCTTGTTTTTGTGTGCGTGTGTGTGTTTGTGCATCTGTGTGCATTTTAGAGGTTCGTTTTAACATCAACACTGACTCACGGCTCCTCAAACCCAAATCAGAAACCCAGAATTCAGAGGTGACAGAATGCAGCTACGCTCTGCACTTCGGCCAAACGGTGAGCTAATTTCACTGCATTTCTCTATAATTTTATTTCTTGTGTCATGCGAAGAAACAGAAGAAGAAAAAAAAATGGATGGAAAAGTTAAGGGCGGCAGGAGGAACAGTGAGGAGAACGGGTCAAACAGACAGAAAAACAGGCTGTTTAAAGCGAGAAAGGCAGCTTGTAGCCTAGGAAGCAGTAGAGACGGAGAGGGGAGCAGAGGAGGTGCTGCAGGGACTTTCATTACTGATTCAGAGGAGGCCAGGGACCCAGGAGCCGCATGGGGTTTGTACAGCGCGCTCTCACACGATTTCCCTTTGCTGTTCAAGATCTTAAGGGTCCTGGCGGGTAACTGCAAAGTCCCGGCAGCACATAAAGACTCACAGAAGCAGACAGACTGGTTTATTAACCTCAGCCAGCAGAAGCGGCTGCACCACACTTATCTGTGTTCTGCTGTGATCCCCCCCCCCCCACCCCCCGCTTGTTAAAGGAATGAATGGCAAGTGTCTTAGGAGTGAAAAGAGAGCTTCCATGTATTCTTGTTTGCTAATCTGAAGGTCACATGGTATGACATATTAACATACTACTTTAAGAATGAAAATTCAGGTGGCTTCTAGTTTTATATGCGTAATATATATTATTATTCTGGTGACAGATGCTAGAGCAGGGGTGTCAAACTGCAGTCCTGGGGGGCCGGAGCCCTGTGTAGCTTACTTCTTTCCCTGTTCCACCATAAATGATTCAGCTCAAGAGCTGCGTGGTAATTAGCACGAGGAGTTGAATCAGGTGTGTTAAATGAGGGGAAACCCAAAAATGTGCAGGGCCCTGGCCCCCCAGGACTGGAGCTGGGCACCCATGTGCTAGAGTACTACTATTTATCCTTTTAAGATATTCTTTATTGATCCTAGAGGGAGAGTCTTTTGCATACAGCAGCACGTTATATTATGCGGAGAGACGCAAACACGCAGCACAAAGACATACATTTTCTGCATATTGCAAACAAACACTCATATATTACAACAACCATTGAGAGGATACACAGGGGGATTAGTGGATATAATAAGCTTATTGCATATTAAACCTGATAACATGGTGACCTGACATTAAAAGCTGCTACAAACGTGAGCCTTAGCTGTTTTAAATGCATTAGCCGTCTAATGCACGGATTCCGTCGGGCATGAGCACAGCATTCTGGGTAATCCGAATCGAGTATCTCCTGTCTGAATGCGTCTTGCACACCTGCGCATGGCTCTCGCAGAGGAAGGGGATGCTGCGTCCTGTGGCTGCGGCGAGTTAAGTGTCTCCAGCGATCGGGTGCCACGCGTGATCATTTTCTCCCCATGCTCATTTTCTGCGGCGGAGCTGAAATTAGCGCATAATCGTCTTCATAAACACCCAGGTGGGGTGGGCTTTAGCAACCGTCTGGGAAGAAGGCCACTTCAGACATCTCCAGACTGCTAATTCGCTTCCTCCGCACGGCGCGGCGTGATGAACGCGCGCGCACAAACCTTCGCGTCCCGCGTTGGGGAGCCGGGAGCTTCCTGCCACGTTCCAGATGTCGCTGGGGATGTTAATCTCCGCGTCTGCGTGGCGCTGGGGATTTTTAGCACTTTGCTAAATGCTCTCGGTGTCCATGTTTGGCTGCGACGGGCCCTTTCAATCTCACGTCTCTCAAATTCGTATTCCCCGCTGTTACAAACGGCTGCATGTCGATTGCCGTGAATTTCAGTAACACTTGGGGGGGGGGGCATCTGGTGATATTTTATTCCTTCCTGAACTGCTAGATGAAACGATATTGTCATAACTGATGTGCTATTTTAACAACAGCTTGTAGCTCGATTGCACATGTGCGTCTGTCATTACTGTTTGTGTTTATAGAATTGGTTATTGATGGGGCTAATGGTTGCGGTTGCTGAGTGCAGTGGAAAGAAATGGTTCAGGGTGCCGATGTGACACCTGCATGAAGAACCTAAGCTGTCTAGCAGCACATCTGCATCCTTTCTGGGCTCATTCCTTGCAGAGACACGAATGCCTGGTGGGGGGGGGGGGGGGGGGAAGTGTTGTGAAGGGAAAGAGCTGAAAGCAGCAGAAGATGATTATAAATCACCCCCACGGTGGCCAACAGGCACCTGCCTCTCCAGGGTGGCCAAGCCCTGGGAAGTGGGGGCTGACACGGGGAGAGGGCACGACGGCACCTGCCTACCCGGCTGGAAACCCAATTAGGGCTCCGGTGAGTGTCGCCCCCATCCCCCCCCCCCCCCAGGGGACAGAGAGTCGCTGAGCAGCTCAGGACCAGGGGCAGACTGCATCCCTGTGAACGGTGTCCAGGCCGGCCGGCCCTCGTGTGTCCATCACTGCTCTTATTTTATTGCTCGGCCCACACTCACGCTTGGAGGGGCTTATGGTGATACCCGATAGTGACCAGGAGCACTGTGACCCCACTATCCGGACCCTGGATACCGCTGTGCTCAAGCTGTGGGCTGCTTCAAGCCACCTTCTCCTGAGATCCTCGACCTATTAAAATGTGCCGTTGAAACAAAATTTGCTGGCCTCAGCTTGGCCTGAGATGAACCACTTTAATTGGGGGGGGGCAGCACACTCTAGACCCTTTCTCACACTAGCAGGTCACACTTGCACACTTGTACTGGTTTTACTGTCACACCTTTAGAGAGCATCCCGATGTGGTAAAAGCCAGCTATTCTTACCAGCACCCTAACATTTTCTTCGTACACTTTGTCGCACGTTTGGTTGCCAAGGGGATTCACACTGAAGCTTCCAGAAGCAACATGTTTGAAGGTTCAGCTTTCAGACACCGGCGAGCTTCAGGCCGCTCTCCATCTCTCTGCCGGTCAGCCACCATCCGCCCTCAGCTGCCATTAAGTACCCGGTACTGGTTTGTCTTAACGGCACGCTGTGCTGGAAACGGCCGGGTGAGAGACCCCGGGGGTATTTCTGAAGTAAGATGTGAGTAAACAGTGGTACTGTCTGCGACGGCATCAAAGGCCCCGGGAAGGAAGAGGGAGGAAGCTGACCTATGACTCATTCGCCATGGGAACCTCACCCAGCATGGATAGAAAGGGCGCTGGTAGCATAGCGACCCCCCCCCCCCCATCTGAGCAGGGGGCAGGAGATGAGAGCCCGGGTCACGTCACGCCCGACTCAGCCTCGAATCGTGACCTGAAAAAGGTCTCCTGCTCACGTGGTTCTTCCTGCTCGGATACGAACCAGCCCAAGGATCCCGGAAAATCGGCTGCATCACAACTGATCAGTTTGATTATAGCATTATATCATTTTTCCACTGCGTTAACACATACTGCTGCTTCTGGGCCTCATGCTAAGTGCTTCGGGAAGACCAAATGAACAAAAAAAAAAAACAATTAGATTTAATTGAAGAAAAGCGCCTCTTTGTAGAAACAACAGCCAGGTGCTTTTTAGTTTTAAGGGAACCTTAAATGAAGGTGACATCTGAAGTAAAACAGATTATTCTCTCCTCCTGGTTCCCTTGTATCAGGCGAGGCTGAAATTACTCCAGTCAGGTGACTTCTAAATGCGGCCGCCCACGAAGGCTCGAAGGGGACGTAACGCGGAGACGAATGACACGCCAACGCACTAGCGGCGAGCCCTTCTCTCGGGGGAAACACGATTAATATTCACTCCGCTGAGAGGCAGCGGTCGGCGCGGAGAGCCGGGCTCTCGCCGAGCAGCGGGGCGGATTTTACGGAGCTACCTCTGCGCCACAGCATGCTAACGAGAGCCATCATCGGTGCGAGAGGCCTTAAATATGAAAGTGACTCGGTTCACGGTGTCTGCGTTAGCGTGTCAGGGGCCTCATTGCCATTCTGAATAACGACCTTTCATCTTTACGTGATTCATGTCAGTTATTTTTAATAAATATTCAATTGTGGCTCGCTAGTCTTAAGCTATGATTTATTTATCGGTAGTCCTGTTAGCTATGCGCCACAAACACGGTTTGAGCGAATTGTTTTCCGAACAATTAAAAAGCTTCTCTTTTTTCGTCCCAGCTTGCACCCCCCTCCCCACCCCATTCTTCTGCTTCCTTTTTCACAGAGCTGTCTACAGAGCACCCCAGGTAGGCTAATGGACCAGAACCGAATTACGGGCCACAGCCGCATGTCAGAGGCGAGGGAGTGTGACGGTGACAGTGTCAGTGCAGCCTCGGCGCACTTGCCCCCCTGTCCCCAGCGTCCCATCCTCACCGGTTAACCGCCCCCTCCCCAGCCAGAGAAGGTGAGCCTGACGCAGGTGATGCCAGCACTAATGCACCTACCGCCCCCTACTGGCCGCCTTCGGGAGCAGCAGACTTACCAGACTTACCATAAAGTATGTACGTTCCTACGCTCCCTTCACTTATGTAAGGATCCATCAGCACTGACATGATGAAGACATTGTTTCAAACGGTGAAGCATGAGCCGATGACTTAAAATACATATCCGAATTCCTTATTGACTGGCGCTTTTTATCTTGCATAGTTTAACCTTTCCCATCGATGTGAAGGATGGAGGGGGGGGGGCGAGGTCTGGAAAAAGGAATCCGAGGGGGGTGGCAAATAAGAAAACGTCTACTTTGCCATTCAAGTGTGGGTTTTTAATGTGTAGGCAAACCAGTGATGTTCTGCACCCTAATAAGTGCGATACCAGACTGACGCTCAAACCCACATCACTACAGCCAACACATTTAAAGGAGACAAGGACCAGATCACTGAAGAGTTCTATGTTCAGCTCAAGGAACCAATTGTGGACGCGCCTATGACGTCACTGTCAGGCCGCAGCAATATGCAACCATATGCTAACACGTTAAGCCTGTACTTGCTTCAGACACCTGCCTAGTGGCCTGCTTCTTGCTGCCCAGATGACTTGGCAGTAGGTCCACATCAAGCCTGTGTGCTTCAGGTGCGAGGGGGGAGCCGGCGCCCCCTACAGGCAGGCGTGTTTTTGGTGCGTGGAATGCTGGGAAATGGAAACACAGAGGCCAGGACCTCACTAACAACATGTGGCACATTCAGATACTCAAGTTAATTCTGCCCATTTCAACTGTGGTCAACAGTCATGCGGCAGACGTGAGCAGACCTGGCTGGTGAAATGGCCTCTGACATGAGATCACTTCTTACGCCGCCGTCAGCCGACACTCTGGGGCCCCGTCATGTCAGGGAGGTGCTCGCTCGACACACGGCAGCTGCGTGCATTTGGTCCGACAGCCCTGGGGGCCACGGGGGCTGCCAGTCACAAGCTTCCGCATTTTGCAGACACTGTACAGCTGGACTAATCTAACCCTGCAACACCCAGTACACAACACAGCACAGGCCTGTACATATCAGGAGATCTTCCTAGATAGTACAGGAAGAATATGTTTGCAGAAAACCTGTATGGATATTGTGTTTCTGTCAGACCATTATAAGTTTATTCTATTCAAATTAAATTGCCATCAATGTCAAATCTCTATTGATGGCATAATTACTCATTATCAACAGAGTTAGCAGAAACAATAACATACTAAAGAGAGTTTACAATGTAGTCGATCTTCATTACATTTTTTTTGGATACCATTGCCTTAAGTTTGGGGGCCTTTCCAGAAAGTGTTCCTACAAATTTGCAAACCTTAGCGCTAGCTCGACTACGTAATTACTCAACAGGTCAAAAATGAATCTAATTAATTAAGCGAGTCGATGCCCTCGATGATGACAGGGCTTCATCCAAAGTCATGCTATAAAGTGACGGTTGCTTACGGTGTTGCTCTGATGTTGGGGGCGACGTAATTGAGACCCGTCCTAAAGATGGACTTTGCATCTTTCATCCATACACCCACAAACAAGGTCTCAGAGTATCACTCCGGACTCCTGCTGATGTCATCAGTGATCCTCCTACACACCGAATCAGGACCCTCCACAGCCAGGCTGTCGTATCAATACACCCAACTACAGAAAGGCATGTTTTATAAATACATCAGCCGTGCCCCGTGGATTGCCCATCTCCTCACGCATATAGCCCCTTACCCTCTATCTCGGCATCCGCGGCATCAACCTCCTCATCCTGGCAGGAGCCTCGGTGCCTCTCCAAATGTTTAATACATTAATAGCTCGTTAAAGGCAGACGGAGTAAAACGCAGTCAGCTGCGGGCCCCGACTGCCGGTGAACATTTCATTAAGGCTACAAACGAGGAGCGTTAACGCCCAGAAGGCGTCGACTCCGTCGTGACTGACGGGCCTCATAAATCATCACGCGCAAACGCGCCGGCGCTGCCAGAGCCGCCTGCCCGCTCCCGGAGAAGGCGATTATTACCCCGTTACTCATTTAAATAAATAATTCAGGGCCATAAAAAGAAAGAGGAACCGAATACCCGCCCCCCCCCCCCCCCACTCTAATTACCGAATCCGTTTTTCAAGAAGGAGCCGCTAGGAAGCTTCCTGATCAGCGGGCAGCTCCGTCACACACACTGGGTGTGCGGCAGGCTTTGGAAGGCGCAGCCCGAGAAGAGAAGCGGAGAAGTTTTTTAAAAAAATAATAAAGCGAACAAGCAGGAGAGAGACGTATGTAAAAGGTGCCAGCCAGGCTGGGTTTCAGGCGTCTGAGCTACGCCGGGGTTCGATGCTTCTGGCCCCGACGGTGCTGTCCGCCCCACCTGGCTGACAGGTCCACCTCTACGCCGCCAAGAACAACCTCATAACGCGAGATCTTCTTGTTGCCTCCTACCACCTCATAATGATTCTGCCTGGCGTCAAACACCGTGTGAAATTAATCCCCTTCTCGCTTCTATTTACAGGTAGTGACCGGAAATGTTAGATATAGAAAGAGGCATCAATCACATCAGCAGTGATTACATGCTAGGTAGAAAAAAAGGCTGAAATTCTTCATGGCATTGAGAGGCTCCATCTTTAGTCTATTTGGAGCTGGAAAAGCGAGGCCTGATGATCAGGTAGGATGTTGGAAAGGCTATCAGCCTGGCTCAGATCACATTACATTATGCTTTGCTCTACAAATCAGTCCAGAATATGAGCTGGGTAGCTTGATTCATTTTTAATTTTGATACAGGAAGTCTGTTTTGTTGCATTTTGCCTTAACTTACACATCTTGTGGCGTACTTTTACCCATTTTGTACAGTGCAATATCACACAAAAAAAAAGAAAAATCCTAGCTTAAACATTTGAGATATTGCTCAGTGTTTTATATAAGATAAATCTTCTAAGCCTTGATTTATGCTAAATGTACAGCAGCCGAATTAATATTAGCTACAGGTGAACCACTTGAAGTGAAAACCACCCGACGGGGATACTAGCTCGGATTGCAAACTGCGCCATTGCAAATGAGGACTAGCCAGTAATGAGATCCGGCGATCCACCGAATTGTGAGGTCACTGGTGGCTCTGCAAAATAGGTGTGCCGCTAATATATATGGAGAAAAAAAAATTCACGGCATGTTCATTGGCGATTGCAGGTCTCCATGGCAACAGAGATGCAGGGCAAATACAGCAGAGCCCCCATTAGACACAGTGAGGTGCAGGCGGGAATGAGCAGAAATGCTTGATTACAGTTATAATAGAAACCAAAGAACTCGTCGGGGGCCTTCAATGCAGCTCCCTGAATGGTTCCCGGAAAGAATGCGCTCATACGACGGCGCTGGGCTGGACCCCCTGTCCTGCCGCCCACGGCCTTCCGAGAAATCCAGAGAGAGCGTCACGGCTAACGCTGGCGTCCCTGAATGAACACACAGGCCGAATAGCCGTCCGTTTTCAGGCCGTGCCCTTCTGCTGTATTCCTCGTCTCTCTCCGTCCTCCATGTTTTACGTACAATTCACACACAGCTATTCAGGTCCTACAAGGTATCATCTTACATTTTATTTATTTAGCGGGCGCTTTTATCCAAAGCGACATACATATTTTGAGAAAGCAGCGTCAGACAGTCCCTTAGGCAATAAGAGGTCGCTCAAGGTCCGAGTGGTCAAGTCACTCTGCTGACTCCAAGATTTTAACTGGTGACTTTCCGATCGCAGAGCCCTAATCTGCTGAGCCGCCTACGTTAGTGACCTTTTTTCAGAGGGGATGCTTAGTAAGACTCGTAACCATGCTAGAAAAATAAAAACTCATTATGAGACATATTTTACACATGCATCGGAGCGCTAATTGCTACCATACTTGGGTTAAGATCCTTCTGCTGACTGACATACTGTGCCAGTGAACTTTGCTCTTCATGCGCGATCAATCCCAGTCTAACCAGTGGCACCGGCAACCACATGCAAACATCTGCCTGCGGATTTTTATTTTTAATAAGCTTTTGCAAAAAAATAAAAAAAAGGGGGGGGAGGAACAAGTGAAGTGCTGGGTGTGGGGAAGCGTTGCCATTAGAGCCACGAATTGCTTTGAAACGCCGTAACCACCGACGGGCAAATGCAGTCCCCAGGCCCGGAACGTGAAAGGACACCCATTAGTAATGTACCCGCAGCTCCATGGGTAATACCCATATCACTCTCCCAGGAAAGCAGACTCTCCATGGTACGCCTTGCATGTACAACAAAAGCCTGGTGTCAAAAATCACACTGAATCCAAGCTTATGATTTCCACTCTTATTATTGTTATTATTCAGTTACATGTGACACATTTTATAATAGCTAATGCTAACAGTCCCGCTTCCCCACTCGGCTCTTTGCACATGATGTTTGTTCAGTCGAGGTGTTTTATTGGCATTATGTTTATATTGCACTGTAAGTTACATCACGCTGCGTCCAGGTCTATATTGTCATGGTCGTCACTGCAATTATTGCCAGTGTATTTGCGGTCTGTGTTTTGTGTTTGATTTGTGCTTATCGGTGGCTGGAAGGGCAGGCAGACTAAGATTATCACTGCACAGTGGAACGGACTACGGCGCATGACAATAAACTCTATGAATCTAGTCAGGCGCCTCGACCACTTGCATCATAAATGAAGTCCAAAAGCCAAAGTCATTGGTCAAGTACCTGCCGGCCGCTGGAAGCTTACCTGGTCCCAGTCTATGCTGCGGAAAAACGTGTGCGACTTGATGTCCATGAAGCCCGTCTGGACCTGGCAGCCCAGCCGCTCCTTGGGGTCCTGCCAGGACAGCAGAGCCGGTCACCCAGAGGGAAGAGGCCAAAGGGCCTGCTGCTGCTGCTCACTGCTCTCCCTTAACACGGCAGCAGTGAATGAAAAGCTCCTCATTCATGAAATAGATAACGTTTCAGGGGGTGCCGGCGTTAATGTAGGCCACGTGTTATCCCGTCTTTGCTTCCCGTTAGTGGAAATTACTGTGAAATTACCATGAAATTAATTAAGGTCATCGCAGATTTCATTACTCAGTTACGGCAGATGTGAGAGTTCCTATAGCAGGTCTGGGATCAGCACGCCTCCTGGGGGCCGACCTACTTGTTTTGGGAGGGGGCCAAATATACCTGGCTGCAGGCAGTAGGGGGTGCCGCGGAAAGAGCAACAGCCAACACACCCATCGATTCATATCCCGAAATTATATGTCAGCTGCTCTAAACGGGCAGCCTTACAGTTCGTTCGAGTGCTTTTTAGCGTTAGCTAGTGGCCTTGTCTGTAATAAAACGGATCTTGTGATGGATTATGCTATAGAATATTCTGTTTCCTTCAACAAGGCAAATTGGCATTTTAATGTGACTGTTATTGTTCTTCCAAGACCCATTCAACCTTGACGAGAAAGCTTAAACGTGGTGCAGGAAAGCCCTAGCTCAGGCAGCAACACTGCACGCAGTACGCTGTACGCTGACACTGCATGTTCACGTTTGTTTCGTCACACTAGCCATGTCCTGGGTCATGCGTTGTTCATAAAGAAAGAAAAAAAACACGTCACTGCACATACTGCTGTGTAATGTGGCAGCATGGTTGAACATACTCCAGCGTTGAGATGCAGAAACCCCACTTAGTCACTGACAGCAGACATCGACTGTTTTCAGAGCCTCTTAATGTAAATCATTAGCTGGTAATTTGTTTACCATAAACGCCTTGCACAGATCACTAGGTCTTATCATCCTCCAGCTGGATAAGACTAAGACTGGTTTCACATGCCTGTGACACAAAGGTTTGTTTGTTATGACACACTGTGATGCTGCGCTTTGCATCTTTCATAAACCTCCTATATCTCTGTGTCTAGCCAGATTTCAGATAGGGAATGCAATTTGTTAGATTAACCCCAGACTGGCTGATTAGATTCATGGAAACTCAATATAGCTCGACTACTGGTGCTTTTATCACTCGGTCTAATTTTATTTTGTTAACTTTATCCTCAGTATAAGGTGTATAATGTCATTGTCATCACAGAGGAAAATGCGAAAGTGTTTCTTAGTTTGCTTTACTTCCGCTCCATACTTCATCATGAAACTGGTTCTTTGTTAATGTTTTTCTGCTTCCTGGCAATAGCTACCAGGTTACTAGTGTACTAGACAGGCAGTGACTGAAGATGGATAGATGGTAGAATTAATGCGTCACCTTCTAGTGGTGAAACACCATGCCTACAACCTCCTGATAACTTCAAAGCTGCCAAGAACCAAACATTTAACGACCATCAAGTGACGCATGTTCTTACTTTCAGTTTACTTTCGCCTCAAAGCGTCACAGCAAGGATTCTGTTTTCTCTTTGAGCCAAACGAAAAAGGGCAGCGGTGTGGGGGTGGGGGAAACCAGGGCTGAGCAGTTGTTGCTGTCCTATAAATTGCACGGAGGAACAATCCAGTTCCTTAGTCCATTTCAAAGCAGGGAGATTAGGCGACTCTGACGAGGCCTGTAGAGAAGGCTGAGCCGTGGTCAACACTCTTACCTTGTTCAAGAAGCCCTTCAGAACACTAGCTGCCTTCACCGACAGAGACCTTGGAATGCGAATGGGTTTTTCAAGAATAACTGAGTGTGGGGAAGGGGTGGGGGGGGGGCGTCAGAAATAGACAGAGATGGAGAGAAAAGAGAGAGAGAAAAGAGAGTCAAGCCACCAAGAGACCAACAAAATAAGGTTCCACGTCAACAACAGCAATAGCTTGTGTGTGTTCTATTGTAATTATTTACTAGTACTAATTTATGATACTATATATGTAGTCCTTAAACCTACCCTTAAGAAAAACACAAGATTATTTCACAGCCAAACTGATCATTTTTCCACTGATCATTTGACATTGAAGGAATGCGTGCGGCGGGGGGGTGAGTAGATGCCTATTTCGGGTAATCAGAAATAAGAGAATGCACCCAGCTCTACATTTCCATTTCTTTATAACCAAATGGCAGAGTTTCAGGATAAAAGGCTGTTAAAATTACCGCGCTCCTGGGTAAAAGCTGTTGTTTTTTGTTTGATCACCTGCTTCCTAAATGCAGGCCTGTCTGTTACGCTCTTTCTCCATGCGAACTTAACCGGATTTGTCTCTTGCGGTTACAGCCGCAAGTCTGATGGCTCATCGGCTCGGCTGCTCTGGAGCTGGATGAGAATCAGATTTGGTGGAGAAGTGGCTACCCACAACCTCT
>JAODLC010000113.1:4449324-4463723 GCA_026781145.1 Hippopotamyrus pictus
GGAAGCAGCAGAGACTGACAGAGAGGAAGCAGCACAAAATGACAGAGAGAGGAGGCAGCAGAGACTGACAGAGAGGAGGCAGCAGAGACTGACAGAGAGGAAGCAGCACAAAATGAGAGAAGAAGCAGCAGAGAGTGACAAAAAGAGAAGGCAGCGCAAAGTGACACAGGGAGGACACAGCATCTAACATAAAATGACATACATCTACTTTATATTTGCACGATGACAGTAGCTTCTACAGTAAGTGCAGATACTGCATCAGGGCTGGGACAAACTTCACTGGGGCTGGGAATAGCTCTGCAGCTTTGAAGGCACAGACAGTAGGTGCACTCTGCAGTGGCTGCACTTTCAGGCTTGGGGACATGTCCATGGAATATTGCCTCAGGTTCCTAAAGGTTCTAGCTCCATGCAAAGTGTGGGAATGTGTGCCAAACCTAAGGAACTGTGAAACGGGCCTCAATCTTCTGAATAATGTATCAGACCCACGGCAACTCAGGACCGGCGAGCCTGCCTAATGACGGTGTCCGGCTCCTCATTCGGCCACCGTACGAGCGGTAGAACACGGCATTAGGTGACACACAAGGGCAGAATACAGGGGCTGTACAGAGGGGCAGAATACAGGGACAGTACAGAGGGGCAGAAAATAGGGGCAGAATACAGGAGCAGAGTACAGAGGGACAGTACACAGGAGCAGAATAACGGGGCAGAATACAGGGGCAGTACAGATGGGCAGAATACAGGGGCAGCTCACAGGGGCAGAATACAGGGGCAGCTCACAGGGGCAGAATACAGGGGCAGTACAGAGAGGTAGAATACAGGGGAAGTACAGAGGGGTAGAATACACGGGCAGAAAACAGGGACAGAATACAGGGGCAGTACAGAGGGGCAGAATACAGGGGCAGCTCACAGGAGCAGAATACAGGGGCAGTACAGAGGGGCAGATTACAGGGGTAGAATACACGGGTAGAAAACAGGTACAGTACACAGGGGCAGTGTACAGGGGCAGCACATGGGGGGAGCACATGGGGGAGCAGTACTTTTCTTTGTTTCTTCGTCTCATTAGCCACAAACAGTTGCAGAGTAGATACCAATTAACACACAAAGTTAAAAAAGCTACATAGCAATCAACAGTATATTCTGTTGGACCCTAGCTTCCCCCACAACACGCAGAGACATGTTCCAACAGACATGAGACACACATCTTGTGCACACGCATCTTAATATCATCAGGTTACCCCCTGGGACATTACTCACCCTGTTAAAGCGCTTGGCCTGGAATAGGTGCCCATTCACTCGGTAGAGCTTCCTCCATCTTCGGGCGCCGCGGCGGTAGATCGATTCTAGGAGAGATGATTAACATGAGTAAAGCAGCCAGACAGCGAGTGCAGTTTGTGGATCAGGGAGAGAGAGGCGGGGGGTATAAAAGGTAAAGGACAGGTACAGATGAGAGGCGGGGGGTATAAAAGGTAAAGGACAGGTACAGATGAGAGGCGGGGGGTATAAATGGTAAAGGACAGGTACAGATTCACTGAATGTAATGAAATGTGTGACCAGATGTTAACGATGTGGCCTTCCCCACACACACACACAAACAGACACAATGAGTGCCCCCCCAACCCCATCATCCTGCTGCCCATCTAAACCTAACAGCTTTATTACCACATAATGTCTGTGATCTCAGGCTTTGCCAAAGCAGTAAAAACCAAACATTTATTGTTCTCTGTGGCCATATCACATCGACAAAAGCATCAGCGTTACTCCAGGGGACCCATCCTGTGTACCGAGCGGCCGGGTTCCATTGCGCCACCTGTCGGCTGAACCCCTTCCTAGCACCCATGCAACACAGAAGTAACCGCTGCTTCACGCTTGAGGGCGACATTTCACGAGTGCGCAAGAACGAAACAGGAATAATGAGTGACAGGAGGAACGACTGTAGCAGAAAATAACCTTTATCTGCCGATGAAAGCCCATTAAACCTGCAAGACACAGATCACACGGAAGTAGAGCGATGATCAAAGCCCACTGGATAACCCAGACAAATGAGTACCTGTGACTGACAGCCGGCCGCACCTGGTGTGAGGCAGGGGAACCAAGGCGGGAAGCCAGGAGAGAGGGAGGCCGCGGAGAGAGGGAGGCCGCGGAGAGAGGGAGGCCGCGGAGAGTGGGAGGCCGCGGAGAGAGGGAGGCCGCGGAGCTCCTCCAGAGTACTGAGAGAGCCAGGCAGATAATTACGGCCCCGCGCCCCATCAGTCAGCACTGAAGAGGGGCAGCGCCGCGACAGGAATCGATCTGCTCTAATCAGGACCGGAAGTCACATGACTATCCTCGTTTATCACCTGAGGAGAGCCGCCCGACCAGGGAGACCTGCTCCGTCTGAGTCAGTGATCCTCAAACTTTTTGTGTCGAGACCCCCCCCCCCCCCACCATAACTTTCACTGAGCAGGAGCGAAGAAGAAGCACAAGTAAAAGAAAGATTTTAAACCTTCAAACCTATTCAGAAAATCATCTCGCCATCCCTCTCGATTATTTAGTGACCCACAGTTTGGGAGCTGTGTCCCCCCCCCCAGAGTCAACCCACCAGTACGTGTCGCTGGGATGGCAGTGGGTAAGGAGAACGGTATGTTAACCAAATGCTTATGGGACCCTGTCTTGAAGCTGGTGCCGCTTCCTTGAGTGAAACATTTGACCCGAAAAGCTTTGTGATAAAATAAGAAAAGAATGGTGAGGTGCGTAGGCCCCTGGGGAGGGACGGCCTGCTAGACTCCCCAGTGATAAATGAAAGAGGACAAGAAGAGATTCAAGGCGTTTTGATCTCGACTTCCTTCATGTTCCCGCTTCTGAACCTGAGCCAGAGGAATCAATTAGTCCCACTTCGACCATGTTGTTTGAGGAAGAAACAGAATAGAGGGATGAGGGAGGAGGGGAGCGTGCCCGGGAGATGCCCGGTTAAGCCAATGAGCTTGCAGGCTCAAGGAGGCCCGCCAATCACCACTCCCTTTGTCCAGATGAGCCAATGAGCTGGCAGGCTCGAGGAAGCCCCACCCATTACCACTCCCCTCGCCCAGATGGGGCAATGAGCTGGCAGGCTTGAGGAAGCCCCGCCTATCACCACTCCCCTCGCCCAGATGGGCCAATGAGCAGGCAGGCTTAAGGAGGCCCTCCCCATCACCGCTGCCCTCACTCTGCTGGCAGAACAAGGCCATGAGCAAATCCAGACCGCCACCACTCCCCCATCTCAGCAAACGGAAACTTCTGGACCTCAGGCCAAGGCCGCTACTGCATAAGAGCTCAGGGAGGCGAGCGGGAGAACAAAACCTGCGTATCTGTCTGTACGTCCACGCCAGCTGAATAATAAATCACAGCGCCATGAGTGAGTAAATCAATAATAAATAAGTGTTACGCTGGAAACACGGAGATAAAAACACGAAACTTTCTCAACATGTTTTCAGAGCAAAGACTGCCTTATCAGCACACAACCAGACAGAAAAGCTTAAAGACCTGTACATTAAAAATATATTAAAATGTATATAAATATTATCAGTTTGTCCACTGGCGGACATGATGTCTGGTAAGATAACAAAGCTAGCAGCTGCTGCTTGCACATGCGTCTCCTCTACTCCTAATAATGGTTTTAGCCTGCACTCATATTCAGGGAGACTAACAGCTTTTATCCGCTGATACTTACTGCCCCTCCTGGGACTTAAATCAGGAGTGTCTGGCATTGCGAGCTCATGCTCTTAATCACTACATTACCGTAACATTAACATGTTAACTTGTAGCATTTACAAGATTACAGCCATGATTACACTCGTTAACTGCCCAAACTACCTAAGTTAGCTGTGTTCTCCTTACATAGCTAAGGGTCAGCATTTTTTTCCACCTCCTCTCTCTCTGTGCACACAAATTACAAATCAGTATGAGTTATATTGAATTAGAGCAAACATCCATCCGTGGTCCGTTAGCAGGTGAGCCAGAACCATGGCCGGAAAAACACAGGGATGTTGTGGGTCTCGAACCCTCAGCACTGAAGGTGTGAGCTGAAGGTACCACTTACATGTCAATCGGTACAGATCAAAGAATACAATTCAATATTTTATTACCAAAAAACAACGGAAAATAAAAAAGTCAATCTGATCATTTTCATTGGAAATTGGGTCACTGCACTGATCTGAAGCAGAACCGAAACCTGGAATTGTTTGATTGAACTGATGGCGAATTAATGAGTTAAATTAATCTGCAGCTCAAACAGGACAATCCGTTAGAGCTGACTGGTTTGGTCTCATTATTCTTGGAGATTCTAATAAAATGTTGCGAAGAATGAGTGGAGTTGGCCCTAACAGAGCACCCCAAAAGAGTGATGATCCCAGCATAATCAAAGCTACTTAAATCGCAATATTTAGCCCCTTCTTACTGCAGACATATATCACTTACAATATTACAATAGCAGTGGCTATCATGTAGCGTGTTGGCTAACGTTCAGCTACGAGTCCTGGTAAGAGTCTGGCTACTCTACCTTTGAAAAGCATTTTTTCCCTGAGCTTTTCAGTAAAGTAATCGATATTACAAATGGGTTCAACTACAACAATATAAAAGGTCTGCTGCACGGCTGAGCAGCAAAAACCAAGGACCACACCCAGCCATGCTTTCAAATCCTGGTAACAAAATTAGCTGAGAAAAATGAGCACTCTCCGAATTTTACTGTCAGGATTTCGAAAAACCGAAAAAAGTGCTTTTGCAAATACCGTCAAAATGCTGAATACCACAGGCACGTGTAAATATAATGGGTTTAAACCCCCCTTGAATTTCTTTGCAAAATTTCCTGGAAAGCACACCCCCCCCCCCCCAAATTAATAGTGCTAAATGATTAATCCTAGTAAGTTAATATTCCTAGTAAAACATCTGGACGGTATGACAAATACCCAAGCCTACCACAAACATTTATACAGCTTGCCACATGTTGGTCATCACTGTGCCATGTGCTGACTCAAAATATATCGATGCAAATGATATCGACCATTTATTGAGCGCATTGGAATTCTTCGTATATTTCATATACCATATTCATGACAGACACATACACCGGTGAGATCGGAGCCTGGGGTGAGAGCGCAGGGGCAGGTATCTCTCCACACCCCCTGAGCTTTTTTTGGGCTATGGGCCTCGCTTAAGGGCACAACAGCGAAATGACTACTTGTCCAGCAGTGGGATTCGAACCAGCAACCTTCCAGACACTGACTTCGAAATTGCTTGTATTTCTTGTTAAGTATAACTAACCACATCACCTGCATAATAACATTCAGAAGTGGAACGCTCACAAGTCGGTATAAAAAAGGCCTGTAAATTCATTATCGCCGAAACACAGTTATCATAATACAATTTCAGTCACTGTAATAAGATGCTATGATGATCAGGAAACAGAGCAATCACGGTCACAAGTTTCTAAGAAAATGACAGGTCTAATGAAAGCAAATAATGGCTGACAGAGACAGCTAGTCTGGGGAATCAGTAGAGAGATAAACGTAATTCTACATAAGTGTTAGGTCATATAAATGTTAGGTCATAAAAGTGTTAGGTCATATAAGTGTTAGGTCATATAAGTGTTAGGTCATACGCATGAAGATCGACTGCTGACAGCTCCTTAAGCAGAGGCAGAGCTCACTGGAAATGTGGAGATGCAGAAGACCACAGGTGCAAGTAGAAACTAATCGGAGTCCTTGCACACACACACATACCGGCACACTACCCAGACTCGCACACACACACATACCGGCACACTACCCAGACTCGCACACACACACATACCGGCACACTACCCAGACTCGCACACACACACATACCGGCACACTACCCAGACTGGCACACACACACACATACTCACACTCAGGGACAAACACACTCACACAGACCGAGACACCATGAAGGACATTTTCTTGTCTGCAGAGGTCACTAAGGTCACTGCTACAGTCCACTTTCCCTTGTCCAAGATTTAGCCAAATAACAGGCTGTATACCACCATGGCCCTGCTCAGTCACATTGATGGTGGTCATGTGACTTCAGATGGCAATGGCCGTGATGAAAAGTGTACTCTAGCTCCCTGATGCTGCAGAAGAGATGGGCCAGACTTCAAAAAGCAAAAGAAAAGCATACATGAACACACACACTCAGAAACACAGGCACATAAAGACATTGCCGGTAGTGTCTGTGCTCTAGAACCTAACGGTCATTTCCCTTTGTGGGGACAATTACTGAGAAGAGCAGAGCCGACCTGAAAGCAGCTGGTCTGTCTGAGTTCCAGGTCCAGCTGAACAGCCTAAGCTGCTAAAGCAGAACCCAGGGGAGCCATGAGAGTATAAACATGGAAGACGCCGTCACTATACTCTATGTTAACTCCATGATAGTGTAAACATGGAAGACGGCGTCACTAAACTCTATGTTAACTCCATGAGAGTGTAAACATGGAAGACGGCGTCACTAAACTCTATGTTAACTCCATGAGAGTGTAAACATGGAAGACGGCGTCACTAAACTCTATGTTAACTCCATGAGAGTGTAAACATGGAAGATGCCGTCATTAAACTCTATGTTAACTCCATGAGAGTATAAACATGGAAGACGCCGTCACTAAACTCTATGTTAACTCCATGAGAGTGTAAACATGGAAGACGCCGTCACTAAACTCTATGTTAACTCCATGAGAGTGTAAACATGGAAGACGCCGTCACTAAACTCCATGTTAACTCCATGAGAGTGTAAACATGGAAGACGCCATCACTAAACTCCATGTTCGGCTGCAGGCTCATTGCCGTTTATGCAGAACGCCATGTAGCGGTTATCTCACTCAACCCGGAGCCAGCGCCCCCCAGACAGACAGGAAGCCGCTCACAGCTGCCCGCCCGCCTGCCGAGCGCCCTGTCCTGGCCCGACCTTCCGCTATCTTCCGTTCGTCGCCATGGGAGCCGGCGATGTCAAGGCTGAAGCCAGGGCCCCTCTCTCTCTTCTTGGCCTCCCCAGTGATAATTCAATAACCCGCCTTAGTGGCGGCACTCAATCCCACAATCCCCTCTGTCAATACCAGGGCCCGGGGGGCACAGCCAGCGCCTGCTCGGCTGGTCCTGCTGTTACCATGGCAACAGAACCAAAATGGAAAAAAGAAGCTTCTCTGAATGCAGCTGCATTGTCCAACGGGACTGTCAACAAATATCATATATGCCACATAGAGGGTACGTGATCAACTTAACAAAAACAATCAATCAGTCTCGTATGCATTTTAAAATTCTTTTCATATGCTGTTTCCTAGAAATAACCTTAACACAGCAGCAACATTCAAACTGTGTTAAGGTTTTCTCTTGCATCCTACACCGTCTGAACGAGTGCATAATACTCTGAATTTAAAGTGGACCGGTGGGGCATTAAAAAGCCTTTTTTGACCATCTGCAATACTCGAAATTAATAAACCTCCTTCAGCGGTAAAATTCACTGATGCCTTTCTGTGGGGAAATGATTATTATGCCATATATATATATATATATATATATATATATATATATATATGTGTATGCATGTAGATAAGTACCAACATCACAGAAAGATAAAATATATATAATACACATAAGTATACATAATATTGCACTGTGAAGATATACATCTCAGTGTAGGTGTGCCATAAAGTGCAGATATGCAAATATTTTACAAGTTACAATACTGTATGTAACTGGATAGTAGAAGTGTGTGTCGTTGTCCGTTATGTGCAGTGGTTGAGGAGTCTCACTGCTCCTAAACCGTTTTTATTTATATTTATTAATAAAAAAATGTTCACTAAATATTAATATTTCCTTACCTGGTCTACATTCCATACAACACCACACTTAATTGTAACCTCAGTCTGAGAAATTTTGTCATAAAATCCATTCTCAATGTAATTTTGTTTCCATCAAACCACTTCAGTCGGTTTCCCCCGAAAAGTCCAGGGATCTGGTCACTGTTGTTCACCAGGCTTGAACGAAGGCCGTCCCAGTCTGCACCATCCACTGGGGGGCGCCGAGGGGCCCCAAAAGGCCGGCCCCAAGCTAACGAGGGAAGCGAGGACCCTGCTCCTCATCGTGCCCGACCTTCAGATCACGATATAATCCCGTTAGCCCCTCAACCCGAGGCGAGAGGGGAGCTACGTTTCCATGGCGACCCAATTTTCTCCACGCTGCCCATCCTCCCCAGCATGGTGGGGATCAACTGCGTACGCCGCTGCAGCGGGGCACCCCGAACACATCCGCCGCACTCTCGTTCGTGCTCCCGCGTGCCACTTCGCGTTAGCTCACTCGTGTGTGTGTGATGACATCACTGAAACTGTCACAAAGCTATTATAACGAGCGCTTGTCGCTCGTTTGGCTCCCGCAGGCAGGCTTAACACCTGGGCGGCTGCCCCAGTGAGTCACACGCAGGCTGATTCGCTACTACTGTTTGTTTCGAGTTGGAGGGTCTAGACCTTCAGAAGCTGTACGTCAAGCCCTCAAACAAAGAAGCGGAAACAGAACATCCTGCAGCATGTCACCTTAATACATCACATCCTCCTTTAAAAGCTGAGGCTTTCAATATTTTCACTTGTTTTTACGAGGCGAACAACAGAAACGACTCGAACCACTGGGAGCCATATTTAAGCGCTCGCCCTGCACTGCATCCCGGTTTCAGGTGGCACACTGTCACCCCAAATGTACTGTCCGTGACACCCACTCTCCGACAACATGGGCGCCTTCTGCTTGGTCTGGCCACAGTGGCGTTTAGGGGGTATAGAATCCGGGTAGACAGATGTGGGTTCCTACAGAGGATCTGAGCGGGGGATGAATCGTGCAGCTTCAAAGACACCCTCTTAAAGTCCTGCTGTGGTCGCTAGCTCAGAAACAGGTATGACAAAAATGTCTGCCAGGAATCTCCACTTGGGGTTGGAGCTATAAATCCTGGGCCCTCTGATAAAATGTAACCTTGGGCCCCTCAGCTTCGTCACATGATATAATTTTATCTATTCAGGGGCCTCTGTAAAATGCCGGGCCCCTTGAATCTGCCAGGGTCCAGCCCAAAGCACCCCTTCTGCAGTCACATTATGAACCTTTTCTCCCTCTTTCACAACATACCATACAGTATGATGTATTTGCAGGGTCATTAAGATGAGGTGAAGTACAGGCTGCCCAGTCTCATATGTTATTGGATGCCGTTCCCTCTCCACACTGGCCAATCGATACTATCCTACCACATCATAATAAGGACCGAGAAGCAACAGCTAACTGGTGCTGGGAAAAACAAGGCTTCCAGTCCCATACTTGGTGAGGTCACCTTTTAGTTTACTCCATCCTCCTGTGGTCTGTCTCTCTGTTAAAAGCACATTTACACATCAGGAGTAACAGCAGGCCTAAAATGAAGACACCTCCATGCATGGTACGAGGGTAAACAGGGAGACGATCACAGGGCAGTTCTGAGAGATACCTGTATTAGTGGTGTAAAACGGCTACAAAAAGCTCACAGAGATGCAGCCCCTACTCCGGACTGGTGCACCATGAAAGCACGGACCTCTTAGAGTGTCCCCCGGGCACGAGCCTTTGGCTTCGGCCCATTTTCAGAGCTTGGAGCCAAATAAGGAATGGCAGAGAAAAAAAAATAATAACAAGATGCACGGCTGCTTTGGCAGGAGACGGAGGCACACGCTTCGGGGTCCTTCCTGCCGTTTAAAAGCAGGCAGACGCTATGAACCTACCCCAGGCTCCTAAAGGCCGGGAGCCACCGGCTTCACGCTGCACCATTACGTAATCCTGACTCATTTCCGTACTCCTGGTGCCGGCTGGCATCCCGCTAGGAAGATGTGGGCACGCAGTGGGATCCCGGGAGCGCACACAGGCACCTCTCGGTGTTTTAATGAAAGGAAATTTAAGCAGAATAATATAATACAGAGTAACAAGCCAAAGACTGAACTGAAAGGCCAAGCCAGGCTTACAGCCTGAGGGCAGTTCAGGTTAAGCGCCTTCAGCGAGGCCACCACAACTGACTCATTAGTGGGATCTGAACCAGCAACCTTTGGGGTTGCTGCACTGATACTTCTGTCAGAGAATTTGCTTTTGTTGAGATAAGTGAGCGGTGAATGAAACCAAATGAATGAAATAGCCACCATTCTCCTATCAAGCTATTTCATATTCTAGGTTTTACACAAACTGCAAGACTGAACCCAGCTAGAAAGAATTCCTCGGGGAGAACAGCTTGAGATCCATTCTAGGTTTCACAAGACAGAGCGCCCCCTTCAGACAGCCAATAAAAAAGATGCACCCCCATGCCCCTCACAGGACATCTGGGCTTGCCCTGTCACCTCTCACGCGGCTGAAAGGCCAGCGAACCTCGGTCTCCAGCCTTCCCGGGCCTGTCAGCGACTCCCGACCATCAAAACATCAGGTGGCAGGTAACACCGTGAGCTGAGCGTGCTTTCCGGTATAAGCGCCAGGCGGGAGATCTAAGCAAAAACGGCCATCTTTAGGCACAGATGACACGTGACCTGGAGGTTCACGCATAGACGTGGTGTGGTTGTGATTTGAGGGGCGGCACGTGGCCCCTCCTCCCCCGCCTCAGAGGCTGCCCCTCTGCCATGCCATCGGGTGGCACTGCTCCCTGCTCCAGCGTGGTCAGGGTGGCTTAAATGTCCCCGGCCACATATGACGAGCAGCGCAGGGAGGAAGGTAGAGCCCTATTAGCTCCTGTTCCTCCTGAGGAGCTTCAAGAGGCCCCGGAAATCAGCAACATGGTGACTCCACACTCGCTGCTTCTTATCTGGGTCAATGCTGTAAACCACCCCCCACCCCCACCCACACACACACACACACACACACATACACACGCATTACCTCATCCTACACGTCATGGTGTCTCACACAAGCATTCATCCTGAAGTGCCGGCTTACGTGTGTCTTCGGATCATATGATAGGGCAGGGAAAGCATAACCATGCCAGGCACACCACAATTAAGTCACATGACCTCTAGCCATGACATTGTAGGTTCAAATCCCATTATAATAGAAACAGTGTTTCCTGCGCTTCAAACCGCTAAGTTCAGGATAAACAGAGGACGCTAGTAAACCAAAAACCATCCCTGGGGGGCAGGAATGGCCCCGCACTTATTTCCCAATTTCGTTAATTGTTAAGCAGTTACTGCTGTTCAGTTTGAGCGAGGTAAGTCTACATTAAGAGGAGAAATGGAAAGAGTAAAAACTGTGCAAATTTCTCTGGGCAAAACTGCCCCTGAGCACTTTAAGCAATGCGGATCATACCACAGCAGTTTGTGTTCCAATGGGAGGTGCTACGGTGCAACCCCAGCCAATGAAGGCATCGCACCCGGGTCCCAGGAGACCCCAACACGGTCAGAGGCCGTTCACTTTCAGAACAAAACCTCAGCTACCTCTACTTTTTCTTAAGAGTAAGGCGCCTTGCAGTTTGGTGCTGCGGAGCTATTTTTGGATATTAACCGAAGCATCTCCCGTTTCGGTCTTTAACTTTTGCGCAGCCGGACAGCAAACAAACAAACGGGAAGGTTCTTGATATCAGCTTTATTTCCCAAGGTTCCCAGTTCTTGCTAGAAACACACCTTGGGCACTCGAGAATCAAGGAAATGCGAAATATAGCCGGCTGTTGCTACCCGCCTACCGGTTATGTGTGCATTTATAACCCCCGAGCACTTTCACGCTCATCAGATGCACCGAACAGGATCTGTCCCGTTCTCCTAAAGCCATTTCCTGCACCGCTACTATTCCAGAGCGTGGGCGTGAGCGGCGGGTTGCTGTCACAATGTGTGATACAGGGGGCACGGTGATACAGGAGAACGACACGGCACCTGGCAACGGAAGCAGGGATTTGGCCGCCTGGTAACGCGGAGGATTAATACTGGAAATGACAGGGTACGGGGAGGGAACAGAGGGGCAGCGGGTGGTGTAGTGGTTAAAGATTTGTGACTAAAAGCACACTGCTGACGTGACCTCGAGAAATGCCCCAGTAAAAAAAAAAAAGAAAACGGAAGCAGCACTTAAGAGAAATGTAAGTCATAAATTAGATCCCTCCATGCAGCTAAAATGCAGCCATAAAAATGATCATAAAGCTAAACAAAATTACTTTTTTAAAAAATGCTTCTCTCCAACACAAACCCCCTATTACAAAATTGTCCAGAAACAAAGTGAGACTTCGGTTCGGATTTGTGATCTGATTTTAGGAGCTGTGGAGCAGGAGCCTGGATGCAAGCCCAGGGGAGCAGAGAAGTGAAAGACAGAACAAAGTCACGCAGGGTACTGTTCTCTGCGAGGGGACAGCGGACCAAAAATAATTAAACAGGTTAACACTCTAACCGCATGGAAACTGCTGGCAACGTGGCGATCGATTGGGGAAATGGGGGTTAATTACGTGCCCAGTTTAACGAGTAACAAAATAAACTCAACCAGCGCAAATAATATGTATGAACATGAAGGACAGCAGGAGGACGTTGGCTTAATATGCACAAATGGAAGGAGTATTTAGCAAAAACAGCACCCTTCCAGGCCATTAAAGAATCAGGGTTGTAATCTATAATATTCATGCTGCCGTAACAGAGCATATCGTGCGCAACTAAACTGGAGCATCGCCGCCGCACACGGGGGGAAACGGGGAGCCAATATCGCAGCGCCCCATGAGGACCAATCGTGACCCCAATGGGTCATTCATCTCGACGCCCTCCAGACTCAACACGGGGACTATTTTGGAGGCAGCGCTGCTTCAGCCGTCGTCGCCACAGGTTTTTGTACACGCCGCGAATAAAAGAAAATCCTGCCGTCGGTCACGTTATACAAGGTCTTGCCTCACTGGCCCGCACCGTCTTGAGGGAGACGCAACGCACAGCACCGGCCCCGCACCTGTCCGCCCCCCGGAGCCGCAAACAGCGCTGCCATCGCCGGGGAAGACAGAGACACCTGCACGGCTCTATGTGCTGAGAGAGTCACCAGCCTCCCTTTGCACGAACACACCCTACAGGAACCACCACCCTAAAGCACTTCCCCAAAAAGAGCAGGTGTTGCGGATGGCGAGCCCCTACCTTTAAGGCGCAGGTAGAAGACCAGCGTCAGCAGCATCACTGAGGCGGGCGGCGGCTCTCTGCTACTCCGCTCATGGATGCTCAAGCATGGCAACGCGTGTCTCTCTGCGAGAAGCGCTCCGTTCCCGACTGCTGCTGTCGTCCACCTCCATCTCTCCACCCCCCACCCTCACGTGGAGCTGCCTCTCGATGGCAGTCTGGCAGGATACATTAACCCCCCCCCCGCTTCAGACCCGCTCTGAGCATGCTCAATCTGCCCCCACCTTCCCAGCCCATGACAGCAGCTTCTCCTTTTCTGTAAACAAAGGCGGAAGGGGTCTGGAAGTCAGCTCTGGTCATTGCTAACGTAATTTTTAAAACCACTTTCGTGAATCGCCGTTGGATGTAACCATCAGCCTCGATAAAAACCCCGAGATAGATTTGTTGCCATCGCACGGTGGGTGCAGTGACACCATCTGGCCGCTAGATGGAGCCCTTAGCATTCAGCGTCACGGCCAACAACGCAGCGTTAAAACGTATCTTTTCCAAATAGAGAAAAGGAACTATTTCTGGATATTGGAGCGTACCAAGTCGGTAAGAAGCAGACCGCGCCTACATTTCTTCGTGTGCCTTCATCCATTTTTATCTTCAGAAAATAGACCATCCTATACGTAGGGCTACACAGACCTGCAGCTCCTGTCAAACAGCTGTTTGGGCTACCTTAGCACCTGTCGCTAGATTAAATTTCTGTCAGCACTGCTTTCAATCACCAGCAACATACATGGGAAAATATACTGCACGTTATTTTTAAATATATTGCACATCTCCACACTCACGGCCGCACAGGTACTTCTGACAGTCGAGCAACGAGAGCAACGAGAGCAAACCATGAAAGCGCAGAATGAACATGATTTGCAGTATAAGACCAGGTGTTGTTTTCATAACTAGGTGGATTACATAATCCTAGCAGGGGAAATTAGAAAGCTGTGATGAGCATACAGCGGCGGAGAGAAGCGTTTCCGGGAAACGGTCTCTAAGAGACAGGCTGTCAGGCGCGTGCCTGCGTGACCTTGGCGACACTCTGAGGGCAGGACAGTGTTGGCATGTTTGAGTCAGCATGGGCAGAGATAGGCGAATTCCTGCGAACAGTGTGGCGGTAAGACAAGCAACATGGCTTTCTTTAGGTGAAAAGTTCACCATCTTTGCACCGAATGGTACAGTCTCTCCCACACACACGGTACCCCCAAAACATAAAACCACATACACACTCTCTCTCTCTCTCTCTCTCTCTCTCACACACACACACACACACACACACACACACACACACACACACACACAC
>JAODLC010000113.1:4481426-4505202 GCA_026781145.1 Hippopotamyrus pictus
GGGGGGGGCTGTGGAGTCCCCTTTGTTTATCTATCTGTCCGCCGTCTGCAAGGACCCCCACCCACAACTTTTTGGCCATTAAATGTCAGATGGTGTCAATAAAAACCATAAAAACCTCAAGACAAAAGCCTGACCTGAGCCAGGTTTACCGCTGTAGTTGTTAGACTAACAGCCAAATCGCGCATGACTATACAAAAGAACATAGCAGAACATCAAACACACTTCCAGGACTTTTAAGTGTAATGGCTCATAATGGCCCTTCCCATTGTGTGCTCTGCTGAAATAACTGTCTGCGATACTCAAAGCTTCTAAATGCCTAACTAGAGAAATAGGTTGTGCAACAATGTTTGAAAGAGAAGCTTTGTTTCCTATTAAATATCCAACACGACCGAGAGGGGATATCCTCCGCTTTGCATGGACTATAGTGCCCAACAAATCAGAACGCAGCAACTACGCTGACAGTCAAATCAAGCAAAAGGGCTTCATAGTATTTTGATTGTCCCCATGCATGTGCAGTCGGTAGGCACTTTTCCACTAAGCATCTTTTTCACGAGATAACAGACCCAATTTCGTCATAACTCTTTGGTTATGATAAAAAAGGCAGTTGCTGTATTTTGCCTCTGTGTGGCAGTATAGGCGGCTAACGTTTGTGCTGCCCGCTAACACATTTCCGCTGCCCTCTTATCAGCTGCCTCGGGACAAATGAGCCAACGCCCGACGTTTCTCTTCCTGACACCTTGACACACAAACTCATTAGGTGTGGCTCTGCAGCGCCCGGCCAGGAAATATGACGCCCGTCAAAGAACTACACGGCAACTGTACATCAAAGCAAAAGCGGCAAATGGGGGCTAAATGTCATTTTCGCAATTCTTAATCTGTGCCATTTTTAAGTATGTTACAAGGGGAGGGAATATTCAGAGAGCACGTGTGGAAGCAGCTGACACTGTGACAAAGGGGGCAGCGTTTTCACCAAATGACTTCCAGTCCATGTCTCAGAAGCCGTCCTGCTGTTATTACTTTGAATTTATTTAGTGAAAATATTAATTTGCATAATTATAAGGTAAAACGGCAACTTAGATGAAAAGGCCTGTTAAGCAGGTATGTAACTATATTAGAATATTAAAGCAATATACTGATTAAAAAAATTCTTTACAACCAAACTGCTTGGAGTGTGATGCTCCATAGTAAATCAGACGAGTAAATAAAAAGGAAGTGTATAAAAACAAAGAATATCCATCTATCTGTTTTTCATTATTTTATTTTGTTTTGCTGTGGTTATATTTTATTTTATTATGTTGCTCCTCGTAAAGCACTTGGCTACGGCACTATGGTTGCTGTTGTAAATCTGCTATATAAATAAATCGCCACTGCCACTATCCAGCCATCATCCATAACTGCTTTTCCAGCACGTGGGCACAGGCCAGGGTACAGCCTGGAGGAGATGCCAGTCGACTGCAGGGAACAGATCCACACGCTTTGGACAACTAGAGCAGTGTTTCTTAACGCGCTCCTTGGGGACCCCCAGACTGTCCACATTTTTGCTCCCTCCCAGCACCCAAAAATGTGGACCGTCTGGCAGGGAGCTGGGAGGGAGCAGAAACGTGAACTGTCTGTACACTGCACACCTAACAGGCACTGATTTAGACAGCCATCAACCTCAACCGCACGGCACTGCGCCCGATCACATTTTTTTTGGACTGCAGGAGGACACGTGAGAATTCCGCGGAAGCCCAGACAAACACAGGGAGAGGATGCAAGCTTCACGCACACGCACAGCCAGGGATCGAGTGTCAAAAAGTTCCACCGAAGCTAATGAACGTTTAATGAGTGACACATATCGCGTTTCCCCTGTTGGTTAACAAACCGAGGCTGAACTGTGCCTCCAGCCCAATCTTCAGGAATCATAGTAAACTTCACTTTGCCACGTAATCCAAGGGATTAAAAAAGCAATGATCTAGCAAACAAAAACAGCAAGGGCATAGTCATCAAACACTCATCCCGTAAGCCATAAAAAAGGATTACTTTGTACACTGCACACCGATTAGGCACTGATTCCATTAGGCAGTGATTTAGATTACACTAATACCAGTACTGCCTCTCTGTTACACCAGTAACATCAGCTACTACAATTACTGCTGCTGCAGTCACTCGCCACTTTGTCTTACCCCATTCTGTAAAGTTGCACATAGTACAGGATTATAATAGCTTAAACTGTCTGTTATTACTGTGTTGTTGCTGTAATTCATTGTTCTTTGTACATCTGCTTTGAGTCTGTGGGGTATATAATAATATGCAATGATGCACAACTAAGAATTTCACTCTACTTGGTATACCAGACAATAAACCTAAAATCCTTGGATACAAATTGACAGATTGAAGAAAGAAATTTTTGAAAACATCCAAAAATGGCTCTCCATCTTTCCATTTCTACTAGGACGCATGCTTTTCACCTGTCATTCCATCACGTGGTGAGAGAGTACCCTCTCAATCCCACAATCCCACAAAACAACAAAATACAAAAAAATTGTTAGGTTCCCCTCCCCCCCGCCACCCAAAAGCCATTCTCAAATCTACTTCCTGCTAATAATGTTCCTCAAAATGCTGCTCTTTTCGGTATAATGCATACAGAGAACTGTGATAATTTACTACCCACCGGATATGACCTAAAATGTTCTAATTCTACCAACCATGAGAATTACCCTCAGTCCACTTAGCCCAGCACTCGGAATTCCCTTTCCGCGGGACAAAAGAGGTCTTTTTTTAGCACAGAATCAGCCATACGAGTTGCACTAATGTGGAGCGGTGCAGACTCTTCACTGCGCAACATGAAAGGCAGCTGCTGTGGCGCCCCCCAGTGTCTCTCCGGAAGAAATTGCCGCCACACTCACTCGCAAAGCCAAACCCGTCGGGTGGATTTTCACCGTCTGTTTCTTTCATTAACCTTGGTTAATAAATGATTATTGGAAATGGAAAATCTGCTTTTCTTTGCCATGTAATCTCATGAGCAAGCGAGGTACAGCGAGGTCACCATATAATACAGGTTGTTCATTTTAAAGCATTCGTTTTAGTTTCCCTTCATCGGGAGGTCATTATTTTTGATTGGTGGATGAATCATTCATGGTCTCTGACTTTACATGGGTCCTGAAGAATTGCTCATCAACGCTGCCTAACAGAAGGTCGCTCTCCGGTTATTATTAGCAGATCATGACTCGCAGGAGCCCAGGAATAGAGCATGTGCGCGTTCACACTCGGTATCTGTGAAACATCAACCGCGAGCTTCGAAAACGTTGAAGCCCTGTGTGAGATTCTCTGCCATCCCCACCGGCTGGCGTCCGGGGCCGGGTTAGGAGTCGTGCCTAGGCAAACACACGGCACTAGTGCCGCTTCACATGATACCAGTGGCAACAAAGAACGGACCTTTCCAAAAACGGAACAAACCACAAGCAGAAGACACAAGACCCGCGGTGCCTAAGAGATATCCTCCAATCCCAACGAGAACGTGTCCTCTGCCACAACCATGGACCTCTTGTTTTTTTTTTTACACCCCACCCCTATCCCCGTGCAGCGCAACAGACCTCCATTGTACAGCTGGATGACATCATAGCGGTACAGTCAACGCAGACCCGCCACATCTACGGGGTGGGACCAGGAAAAGCACGACTTCAGATTCAAAGCGTGCTTTGTGAGCACAAAAGCAGGACTGTAAAGTACACCTGACTCCGCAGTAACAGTGCAGCTAGCGAGCTTGGTAATAATGGCAACAAAATTACTACAAAAACAATAGCTATTAAACTTTAATAGGCACAACAAGTTTGTTTATATTCTTCTTTCACTTGTAATGCCCCTGTGTGCATCACACTAAGGATTTATCTCTTCTGCAGAGGCTTCGTCTAAAACAATGTTGCCCAATTTGAGTCTGGATCGGAGTCCAACACAGTCTGCAGATTTCCCTGTTTAAATAGATCTTGATCGTCTAACTACCAGTTCAAGTAGGTGTGTCTGAGCAGGGAAATCTGCAAACTGTGTTGGAAACCTGCCCTCCAGGACCAGAAGTGGGCAACTCTGATCTGAAACATACTTACATGTTTCACAACATGACACCTTTCTACAATCTGTGCCTTTTTGGGCTACTTCTGACTGACTGTAGTAGGTGTTGGCTAGGCTGGGGCACCACCAATCAGACACCAACTCCTCTGCTATAACCAATCATTTCAGGACCCTCCCCAAACAATGTTCCAGGAACAGACACTCAGAGCCAACTAACCACTAATAAATGAATGGAAGTCATGACACCGTTTTTAAGAATCAACAGAGCACAACCACACCCTGAGCAGTCAGGAAGGCCGCTTTCACCATGAGCTGCTCCCATCGGTCTCCAAAGCGGGAAAAAAAACCTGCATTTTGCGAGCGTACTGGTGAGAAGAAATGTCAGTACAGATGCTCCCAATTTATGATGGTTTGACTTAGGATATTTCGACATTACGATGGTGAGACAGCGATGCATATTCAGTAGTCATCAACTCTGAATTTCGATCTGTTCCTGGGCTAGTGATACGTTGTACGAAATGTTCTACTGATGCTGGGCGACAGCAGCATTCTCCCAGTCACGCTTCTCGTCTCTGCAGCAATCGAAAGCATAAACATCTCATACAGTGTTTAATAGTGTTTCATCTGTTTAAGCCAATTTTCTGAAGTCTGTTATTTCTACTCAACACCCAAGTGTATCATATCATATTCATATTTGACTTACGATATTTCCAACTTAAGGGTTCATTGGAATGTAACCCCATCGTAAGTCGAACAGCATCTGTCATGTGTTTTCCTGTTTATACACTTGTTCCTCCTGACAAAGTTGCTTCACCATGTAGCTGATTTACTGCAAGTCAAGTCAAATCGCCAAATTATCATGCATTCATATACAGGTAAGCAGTAGCGAGAAATAACGTCACCCCTGGACCACAGTAATCCCACACAAGGGATTATATACATAGTGAATTGTGTATGTATATAAACAAGAAGTAAGACAGCAGTAAGTAATGAAGTTATACGCTTTGGGGTCTGTCAAGCCTGAATTACTGGAGGGGATATCATAAGCCCAAAGTGGAAGGGGCTAATTCTATACAGTTTTTAACTTAAGTTAAAAAGTTTTTAACGCACATCAGGGCCTGAAAGGTAAATATGAGTCAGACACCCCGAAAACACTTGTCATCTTCAGTGCCCTATTTAATGTGAAAAATCCAGCCACAGGCAATGGTGCCAAGTTGGAAACACATGAAGGTTTACAAGTGCAAACAGACCTGACACGCACAAAGCATAATCTCACCAGAGTGCCTCCAGCAACCAAGTTAAGGGCTCATGATACAGCCAGAAAGAGAATAAAGGAAACCTGGGAATATTAAGGGAGACCCCTGTGGTGTCAGACCAGTTAATAAGAGCTCCAATAAACACAGAGCGCGCTTGTATGAAGTGACAGTTCGCTACAGATTTGCTAGCATCTGCTGTTGCTGCTATAGTGTTCACATTACACACCTTTATAAAAATGACCTGATGAGCACGATGAGCTGAATAAGTGTGTAAAATGCAAAGATTCACACTGACGACCAAGAACGCAATACAAGCAAACGGTCATTAAAAAGCCCCAAAATTACATGCAGAGAAATCTCTGGCATGGAAATATCTGGTGAAGCTGAGACTGGCAGCATTCGGCGGCACACCCTCAGGTACAGCATTCACACGTTTGTTTCACAGAACGATGAAGTGTTAGCCTTGTGTTTCTTGTGCTATTAATAAACCTGCTTCCCAGACACTGAACATTGCTTCTTTTTTCTTTTTTTTTTTTTGCATGGCACTGCAATGGAGGGATCGATGGTAACCTGACCTCCCAAGACACCACCGTGTAGAACAACAGGAGTAATGAGACCAGGCTCCCGGATTAACGATGCCCGTCCAATAGGTGCCCGTCTCCGACATCACCACCACAACTTATCAGCTTAGTCATCCCCCCTGAACAGCAGGAGAGGCGTTTCCAGAACTTGAAAGCCTACTTTTCATTTCATCATCACACGTTGATAGGAAACCTGGGGGTAATTAACAGATGCAACACAGAAACATCTGCTGAGTTCCATGGGTCGTTTATTTTTCCCTTGCAAATTACCCGTAAATGGTGTAAACCATCAATTAATACGCCTTGTTGAAATGTACCAAGGTGCAGCTGTTTACAGGACGGACGCCTTCAGCACTGCGACGGCTAAAATTTTCCAGCAATTTTATGACACCGGTCGCCTCTTTGTCCTCATTCTGAATTATAACACCCGTGAACCGGAGTCAGCAGTGTGGAGCATCTGGGATAGCCGTCGGCGGCCGGTCTTGGCGAGGGAGGAACACGGGGTGCAAAAAGGAAGAGACAGCTCTGACAGAAAGCCTGCAGAAAGAGCAAGCGGGTAGGCTGTTAAAGGGCGTGCAACATGCAAAGGCCTTTCAAGACCATTGGTGTTCAGTGCTGGGGCTTCTCACTGATTGGTCAATTCTGGGTTTCTGTGTAATAAGGGTATACATCAGCTAAATCACCTTAGGCATGAGTAAAATGTAAACGACCCACATTACCAAAGGCAATGATCCGACACCATACACACTACTGCCTCGAATCACAACAGTACACCCATTATACTGATATGCGTAGATATATACACAGAGATTCAGTGGCGTAGATCGAGGGCCGGGCCAGGAAGCCAAGAGCTCTGAGAGTGACACTCTGAACCACCATTACAGGAGCTGCGTCTTCTGATTAAGTAGCCATTAATAACAGTGGGGGCGCACACTTCGAGTTCAGAAGCAGAGAATTAGTGTATTAAGAGCAAAGGGATTCCATTAATTCATCCATTAGTCCAAGAATAAAATTTGAGTGGCCAAGCCACTGACAGGATGCCACCAAGAGCGATAACCATGGAAACCGGTGCACGCCTGGGGGGGGACTGGAGGGACGCGTCCCAACACCTAACAGAATGTCAGCTGTGTTTTATATCAGGGTCCTTATAGTCGCCCACGCTGAAAGACATCAGTACACACAGAGGTCACTTCATGCTAGATGAGAGCCTGTCCGGTTCTTTTTTCTTGGGGGAGGGGGGGTAATGAGTTTATAAAATTTAGACAGGACAATAATTTCTTACAACAGGATGATGCAGTCGAATGGGAGAACTGAAAAGACCTTCTGAGAAAACAACTTGACAAAATATTTGCTGACGGAAGTCATCCATGGCCAAAAGCTACACCACAATTCTCCATATACCTTACATACACCTTACTAACACCTTACATATACCTTACATACACCATGCTAACACCTTACATATGCCTTACATACACCTTACATACAGTACACTTCACATACGCCTTACATACCTCTTACACACACCTTACATTCATCTTAATTATGCCTTACATATACCTTACATATATGCCTTACATACCCCTTACATACACCTTACATATGCCTTATGTACGCTTTACATACACCTTACACATGCCTTACATACACCTTAATTATGCTTTACATATGCCTTACATACACCTTTGACTCCTCAGGGCTTCGTTGTCCAGCTACCAGCAGAAAATGTAAAAACATAAAACCCCCCATCTCCAGGCCTCTGATCAGTCATTACTCTGGCAGAAGCTTATAAGTCACCTCTGAAGCAATGAAGAACATAGCCAGACCTACTCCGTCATGCCCAAGCCATCTTATTACCGTATACATTCTTGTTAATTATTAAATTTATAACAATACGCATAGCATTAGACTTTGAAATATCAGGCTACTTACTTCCTTGCTCTCCCGAAGATTTAAATGTCAATACGGATAGCAAGGTTTTTAATGGCCGCTTTCTGGAAGCTTGAATCGATGGACTCTACTCACCTTTTAGGTAAAGCCACCCTGCTTATCTTCAGATGGACACCAATGACAATCCAGTTGGTGAAAATCCCTTCCAAGCTATTGGCCAGCATCCCATTCGAGCTTGAGAAGTGAGTTTACCACACGATTCGTCAGGACTGACTCGCCAGCCCTGAGGACATCGCTCCAGATAGATTTTACAGGTGAACCTCGGCAGGGATGTCAAGAGTACAGCGACTACAGGAACTATTTAACAGAGGGACAGGAGAGTACATTTGAACTGACTTTCTCACATTTAGTAAATTAGACCTTACACTTTATGGTTTTCAGTGGAGTGTGGGGAACGGTACTTCTTGTCTTCAAAAGTTTGTTTGGCTACAAAATTCAACCCCACCAACACCAACCCCGGCTGCGTTACTGGCCACATACTCCCAGCCCCCTTTTCCTGCATTTCCTCTCCACTGTTTCCATAAGTAGCTTCAAACGTATACCTCCTGACTGAGTGAAAGCAGACACTCCAGTATGGACTGTCCCTCCACATCATGTCATTCGGCCCACAATTCCAAGCACGATGTACATGACTGACCTTATCTCCAGGGAGCAGATATTGCCTATGTTTGCAATTTCCTATTTAGAACAAGTTTCTTCAGATTTGGAAGAGCGGCTCCACATATGAACTATGGCACTGCTTACGCTGAAGGACTTGGAAATCCCAAAAAAAAAAAACAGTGTTTGGATTAGGGTTTAATGGGAATCGGGAATAACAGACCTCACCCTTGCCCAGAAATTTCACATATGTGAGTTCAACTGGCAAATAATGTGACCATATGTTACAATTTTCCTACCGTTGCATAACCAACAACAATGGTTTCCTCCTTCGTGCCTGAAATCACGAGGATTACGGCAGAACGCTGCCTCCCAACGTTCCCAATCAGGTCTGAGAGATTGCTGGGTGAGTGGAAATTCAATTAAACATGTTAATTGACTCTAATGTGGTTTCTGATGGTAATTAATTATATTCCTGTGCAAATGCATGTCTGTTACATAAAGATTGCTTAATTGTATGCGACTCGTCATTTAAAAGTAATTTTAACCAGGAATTATGGGTATGATAGTGCCGGCATCACTTTCAAACATTATTAAAATACTTTCAATCTATCTCTAGCTACTTTTTCAAATTTGGTTTGTGATTTTCAGATTTTGCTTAACATTTCTATCTTCGTTTTAAGGATATTGCGTAAAGTTTTCGGAACGCTCCCTTGCACTGGAAGAATAGCCCAGTGCCCATTAGTGTCCTGTTTCAGAAGCTGTGATTGTACAAAGAAGTACAAAATCAACTGTCCTAGTCTGGAAAACAAGGCCCCAAGTTTCCAGAAGGTCCCCATTCTAGAGTTCACCTTCGGGGAAGGGGAGCTAAAACACAGCCAACAGGAGTAAAGAGGGAGGTGTGGCTGGACCTGGCTGGAATCCTGCAATGCAACTAGGTCTCCTGGGTGGGATCTAGGCAGTGAGGTGCTCCTGGAACGCATGTGGAAGGGGAGGGGGGGGCATGAAGTCTGCGATTAGCGCTGGACCCTGCCAGGGGGCACTCCGCCTACCGCCCCCAAATGCCAGATTTCCAGACTAAAGCCGCCATCGGGGCTGGAACGCTACTGTTATCAGTATGTGGCTCTGTGGGAGAGGATTCCAGGCCTGCGATTGGTAGGTCGTTGGTTCAAATCCCATAGCTGGTTGCTGAAATCCCTTAAGCAAGGCCCTTAACCCCAGTCGCTTCAGGGACTGGCTGACCCTGCACTCACTCGAATGCTGCTTTAAACAAAAGCGTCTGCTATGTAAATGTTAATAGATCAGTGACCACTGTCCATGCAGAGGGGGAGTGCGTGTGTTTTTCTTGGGCATCATATGATTTAGCATGTGTCAATAGTGGGTAACTTGCATGGGTGCGTGTGTGTGTGTGTGTGTGTTTATATCTGTGCTGGGCTGCACAGGCATGTGGTTGACTACAGTCTCTTTTCACTCCCGCCTTGCACCTCCACAGTACAGGCCTTGTGCAAAATGACCCATTGGTGCCCCGCGGCATCATGGGAACAACAGCTGTGCCTTTCATGCATGATGGGCAAGCAGGTGACCACTCACACCCCCAGACTCTCAGGAAGTGGGACAAGTCAGCCCCAGTTAGCACACGCCTCCGTCTGCCTCACGGGCCAATCAGAGCCCCTCCGCTCGCTAAGACCCACCCTCAGAGTGGCGCGTCCTACAATTCAGAATGTCCTTGGCCAGATTTCAGCCAGACACACAGACACAGAGGGATACAATGTGAATATAAAGCTTAGCCCGTAAAAAGTAAAAATCACAATATCTTTTATTATCACCCTCAGATATATGATGCATGAACCACACACAGAGGTGAAATTACGTTTTCATTGATCATAGTGCATATGAAAACTAATAAATCCAATATATATTTTGAGACATACATACAAACATGATATAAACATGATATAATATAAACATGAATGCTAAGAAATACAGTTAATCACCTGATTGGTGGGGAAAGATTGCCCAAATCTGACAGTGAATTGCACGCGCAGAAGGTTGCTTGTAACATGCTTATATACATTTTGTATAACCAAGTGAAAAGCAACTTTAATCTAACACTTCAGTTTAGGTTGCTCACATGGTCTAGGTGACAATGACAAGAAGCCATTCTAGATTTCCTGGACCTTTTAACTTTCTACCCACTTAATTACTAAATTAAAATGTTATCTCCCAATCTTAATGCTGTCTTCATTGCACCGGGTAAAATTAATAGAACAATTAGCTTAAGAATGAGAAACCCAAATCCGATCGATATTTGGGGCAGGTGGGATAAATAGCATCGCAGAGGGGTCCATAGCATTAACTCGAGCTAAAGAGAGACCGCAGATTCTCTGGCGAGTTCCTCCTGCACTGCTTTGCTGTAAACAGGCCTACCTAGTCAGTCCTGTGAGCTGAAGCTGAAGAACGTCAATTCAGTTGAATTCAGTTTTATTTGTATAGCGCATTTTCGCAACAATACATTGTCTCAGAGCGCTTTACAGCATCCCCGCCCAAAGCCATCAGTGGCAAGGAAAAACCCACTAGAAGGAAGAAACCTTGGGAGGTTCCAGACTCAAAGGGGGAGCCCATCCTCCAGGGACCGGCATCAACCCTTGACTGAACAAAATCTCAATCAAGGGTCCGCTCTACACTGCCTCAAACACGTATAGAGCAAGTCCTCGGGCAAGACACTGAAAGCCAGGAGCTAGCTTGATTCGGGCACGACGTTAGGCCTTGAAGTGATAAATCACTGCAATGTTTCTTTAAATTTGCAACAGAGATGCAGATGCAAACATTCCAGGTTGGGAATTAGAAGCAAGCTGTAGGATTATATATACAGGGACCTGATTTCTTCTAAGTCCACTTGGGGGTTGTGCCTGTTACTCCCTGGGCTGGGCTGATGGCTTCAGAAAGAGACTTAACTTATGATATGATATCATATTTATGGTTCAGTTGGACGAGTGATTTAATATCTCGTTCTCTGCACCATAAAGCAAAAAGCTGAGACATTCTAGGTACTTCTGGAGCCAAATATCCTGACTGGCCTGTTGGTGATACGATAACAGCCTCTTGATGCTTTCAATAGTTCAAGGGGCTGGGTGAGGGAAGTCCTTCTCAGCAGAAAAGTATGCATTGAAAATTCTGTTTATTTATATTAAATTTAGTTGATTAGCCTTAATGATTATTGTTATATTCCAGGAATGTCTACAGTTTAAGAGTGTATATAGCTAGATAACTGACCAGAGGTTCCAGAACCTTCATGATATCTGCTGTCTTACCTTCTGAAGATCTACACAGAAATTCTGTAAGGGACACAAGCTAAAACGGCTAACTGGCTAATGCACATTCAGCTAAATAATGCCATGAAAATGGAGTAAAGTCCAGAAACCTATATCCCTGAAAGCTGTGCCAAATCACTGTAACAGTGACGACATAATACGAGAACTTAAGGCAGTATTTATGCCATTGAAAATAACAATGACCTATATAGTTGACAAATTTTTAGCTAGATACCGAAATCTGACTGGGAAGCAAAAAAAGATAAAGTGTAATTAAGTAGTATCGGTTCTTGGTATCATTTTTTATGAGTACAAGTATGAGTATATGAGTATGGTACTGGCCTGATACCTGATGCCGGGATCAGTGCTTCCCTACCTAAAGGCGAACACCCCCTGATGAGGGAGAGGGTCGGGCTATCGATGGTCAGAAAAACACTTAGCTTCTTAGCATCTGCAAGCTAACAAAACGCATGGGTTTACGCTGACAGACAGACTATATTCCCAACAACAAGGGACAGCTAGGTAGCACCGCAGTAGAACAGCTAACGAGAGGCCCGTCTCTTGGACACTGAGAGGTCGAAAATGGCTGCTGACTCATGTGTCCGGAGGAACGTGGTCCTTATGCACTTCAGCATTCCACAAACCTGTCTGAAATATTGTTAAAAAATCTAGGTGTTTATGTGAAGAAAGTGTAGGCTGTGAAACTGATTTAGATTAGGGCTCGCTTGGTTTAAAATTAGATGTAACATATCACATGAAAAGATGAGCATTTCTGATCTCCCACACATTGTAGAACCATTCCTATTTTCATGCATAATTTCCCTAAGAAATCCCTTTTCTTTCCAAAGAAATTTATTTAGAGCTGATTTCTACTAATGAACAAACACTACCAGCAGGTCGTGAAAAAAAGGACAGATCATTACCGGGCAAAAGCACCTGCAGAAGTCAAATGAAACATTGCAATGCAGCGCACTTCCTCCGACAGCACAATGGGAAGCCAACCCTGTTGCTTCATTATATATTCCCACAAAAATAAGTTTCAAAATTATGCAGCTCCACTATTGCTGGCTGCAGTGATTTCCAGACTCCTGCAGGGAGCAAAAAAAAAACAAAAGCTGGATTCATTTCAGTCTACAGAACACATTACAGGAAAAACACTTATTTTATATGACTGCTTAGGGCAGTCATGAAAGTGTAAACCAAATTCACAGACAACATGCAGCTCAGATCCACTGGGCCAGAGAGAATAACCTGCATTTTGTTTAGGAAGTCCAACTAACATTCAATAGACAGAAAACTGGGCGTACGGTAGCAAAGGACACTTTCGATGCAAATGTTAATATTTTATCTGAGAAACAGCATCTGTCTTGGTCTCTCTGAGGCTGGAAACAGATAAAAATAGATTCCTTCATTTCCATACAGTGACAGAAAGCTGGTGCAGCTGATAGCAGGCAGGGTAGAAACCTGGATGACTCAGATTTCGGTTAAATATGAGATTCATAAAAAAAAAAAAAAAACAACAAAAAAACAAAAAGATTTTCCCATAAATGACCCTGTGGGAATGAGACCGCAAGGACGGGTTCAGGGGAAATGTCGAAGGGCGGGCCCAAGGCCCCGTACGAGGCCTGCTCCTGGCTTCGTAAACCGATCCGACACGAGGCATCAGGCGTGAAATTGGATGCTACGTGTGGCAGTTTCTTCAACACCTGACCCCTCACGAAGAAACAATTCTTCAGAACAGGAAATGAAAACACTTTTTTTTTTTTTTTTACAACAAAACATATGACCTTGGTGACCTTGGCTTTGACCTGGAGGCAAACACGCTGAGGGTTATCATTTCTGAGAATGGTACCATCATAAAATTAACATATTAAAATTATTATTACATACTTCAATCTCATGCATCCTTAAATACTCCATGAAGGATGACCTTTTGACCTTGGAAAAGAAAAGGGAGATAAGTAAATAACTGAATAATTTCTTCCTATCCTTAAAATAAGTTCGGCAAAAGGATGTTAACATCTCACAGCCCAGGTGGATATCCTGTCAGAGATGGTATGAATATTAAATAAATCCTCAGAATTCATTTCATCCCTAAGCCAACAAACTGCACCAATTCCCTTTATGTCACTGCAGATAATTATTTCATGACCTTTTTGGTGAAATCTGTGAATGGCACATTTTTTTATAACATCTGTCCCCACTGCTAAATGGGGGGGGCTTCGTGAAATTGATTAATTGTCAACACACCACAGTGAAATGTGTCCTCTGCATTTAACCCATATGTGACATAGCAGTGGGCAGCAGTGGGTGGGAGCAGTACCTTGCTGGTCGGGGATTCAAACCATCAACCTTCCACTCACAAGCTCACTTCCCAAACCACTAGGCCACCACTGGTCGTATTCACGCTTGTTACAAGGTGTTCGTGTTATTCCAGCTCTGACAGAATTTGGGAAAACTGGGGCAGTGTGTTGTCGACTGGATTAGAGGTCCAAGCCTGTGTCTAGAACATTGTGGGTTCAAATCTTTCATACCACCGCTGAGCTCTTGAGCAAGGCCCTTAACCCCAACTAGTCCAAGGATGCTGGCTCACCCTACTGTCTCCAAGATTTCTTCACCTGTATGTCACTTTGGACAAAAGCGTCTGCTGAATAAATAAAACTCTGTGTCCCTACTCGGTAAGTCAGCTGAAACACCTCTTTGCTGGGTGGGATGCTGCTTTTGTGTTGCCTCACTTTCTTTGCTCGCCTGGCCTGCGTCGGTGTGCTCTGGGCTGGGTCTAAGCAGACTCACGCCTCAGCTAGCTTCAGCGACACTGCTGCTGCACACATGGGTGCTGGGGAGGCAGTAGGTGGAAGGGGTGGGTTGAATTTAGTTATGTGATAGAGGAATGAGTAAGCTGAAGCCCGATGATTACTGGTATTTACAAAGGCCTTCTGTTGTATTAATGTAATTTCTTCCTTCTTTACCAATTATGAACACGATAATTACCAAAGAAAACAACACACCTTCAGAATTAAGTCGATCCCTGTAAGGGTGGGGCTCACAGGGCTGATTTCAAAAGCTGTATATCAGTGTTTCCCAATCCGGTCCTCAGGGACCCATAGACAGTCCACGTTTTTGTTCCCTACCAGCTCCAGACTGCAAAAATGTGGATTATCTGGCAGCAAAAACATGGACCGTCTGCGGGTCCCCAAGGACCGGATTGGGAAACACTGCTGCCCATTCACCCCCCCACCCCCAGCCAAAAGCCGCATTTGTCCCCAATTCAGTTTTGGCAACTGCTTCCATATGGTGGTCGCTGGGTCAGGTTTGGATAGTAAGTGGGTTCCAGTTGTGAGAAATAAATGAGTCTTCGGCCTCTAAGAAATGCCTCGTTCTCACTCCATCCAAGCCTTGGGATTAACTGACAGCTCTTCACAGAAGGGGGAATGAATCCTCTTTCAGAAATGCTATATCTCTGCGTGGCATTGCCGATGGTGTCACTTAGCTGCACTCCAATGCCCCAAATAGATGGTAATATTACTGTTGCCATCATCATCATCATCATCATCATCATCGTCACCATCAACAGCTATGGTTCACATAAAAGCAGTTCTCAAGCCTCCCACCTGTCAGATTCCAGCTCGTAGGAGCTGCAAGACTTTACTGTTCATTTGTGGGGGGGAAAGACAGTACAATATTCAGGCAGGTGGATGTTTAGCATATATGAAATCATTTAAGTTTTGTTAGGTTGGGTTGCTTTTCCTACAGTATCCTCAAACGCCAGCCTGTTTAGACTTCTGGAAGCCGATATATTTATTACTAGGCATGGTGATCTGCTGAAACAAGGCCTTGGAAGATGGGTTTTATTAAAGTTACAGCCCCTAATTCTTACTTTACAGTGTGATTTCAGCTCTCTCCTCAAGAAAGAATCAGCACAGTCTTGTAATTTAAATTACATCCATGTAATTTAGCAGCCAACTTTGTGGTCTGCAAATCTTCAATGACACAAATAACTGCTGACATGAAGGAATTCACATTCAAATGTGCAATAGTACATAAGCTGAACAGGGATGGATCTTGAGTTACCAAATAAACATCCTCTCAGGCCTAGTATCATTTCAAATGTTTGTGTGTCGTGCTGGTCTATTTGCTCATTAGTTTAGCTAATATGGCTGGAAGAAGAGATCTCAGTGACTGAGACTGTGGCGTGTAATGGCCTGTTTGGCAATGAGCTTCAGCGATGAAGTCTACTCAACAATTCCAATGTTTTGTATTTCAGTTTGGCCTGGCAGGGAAAGACATCATTAACTGGCAGACGAGAGCACATACCCCCCCCGCCCCCCCCCACCGGCCGTGATGCTCCTGCATCCCGGATCACAATGAAGAACAGAGGAGCAACTGCAAACCGCCCTGCCCCTTATCACACCTAAAACTTCATTTTCTGGTGAGTAAAAACGGCGCAAAAAATAGAGAGTGGTGGAAGGAAAAAAAAAAAAAAGTCATATTCAGATGAGTCATGCCGCTCCCCGTTCCCGACACGTAGATGAGTACATGCGTGTCACGAGCCAAAACCAGCCTACAGGGTCAAGTGCTCCCCCTCCACAGCGAAGGCGCCGGGCCGTTCTGCTCAGGTGTGGGTGCACACACCTGGGATATATACACAGCCCCCAGTAGGCCATAGCGAATCTTATCATATATAAGGCTGGACATTCCTATTGGATATTCCAACACCCCCCCCCCGCACCCCATCCACAGTTTGACGATTGTATGCTTGTTAGTCATTATAAAGTGAAATGGCTAAAGACATTTACACAGAACTCGTATATAATTGCGTGATGACTGGAGAGCTCTATATTCTAACCTCAATTTTAACCATCGGGAAACAAAATTAGTTCCTCTTTTACAACCTTCGAGGCTATAAAATTCCACACGTAGAGCATGATCAGTATCCACGAGGCCGAAATCTGTCATATGGGTGTGTGGTGAGCCCGCTGCGTGACTGCTCGCGTGACAGATGACAGCCTGTCCGTGGGTCTCGTAGGAGGTGCACGCGCGGCCTGCGAAGCCCCACTGCACAAACGGCCCTTCCATAAAAGGCAGGAAGGCAGAGCCCCAGGTGCTCAGTGTGCATAGGGGCAGCCCCCAGAGCGTCCGGGTCCACTGAGTGACAGCATGGGTACGGGGAGCTTCCTGCAACAGGGGTGCACGGTTTCTCACTGCAATACGCAGTGCAATCCCATTTTACAGTGCCGGCAGGTAAATCGCCTTACCGTAACTAACCTAATATGAAGGCTTATCATATCTGATAAAAGAATATGTACCACTTTTGATGCATGATTGCACTGTGGCAATTAAGAATGTGAATCCCTTTCTACAATCCATACCGATGTTAGTGTGTCATTAAATTCTCTCTGGTGTTTGTCTGTCTATTCACCTCGATCTCCACACTAATTAAAGAAATAACTCAAAGGCTGGCAGTTAAACTCTGTCTACTAAGCGTCTGCTGCTTCACAGAAAACCTCGCACAATGAGTATCGCAGGTGATCTGTCAGCACAATGACTGTAATACTTGTTAGTTGGCATAGAAGTTAAAGATATAGAGTACTGTTCTGCTTTTCAGTCGGGTGTGCTAGCCACAATACTTTGGCTTTAAGAGACACTAAAAACTGTACTCTCTGCGCAAAGGGGAATAAAAAAAAAAAAAAAAAAAAAACATCGGAATAACACAAATCAAAAAAACAGATTTCTTTCATCAGAGAACAGCTAGCTAAGGTGACTATGTTAAGGGGAATTCTGAGAATGGAGATCTGTTGATCTGTCGTAGCCAAAGAAGTAAACTACTACAAACTACTCCTGAACATACAAGAAATGTGCCACATTTACATTCTACAGCAGTGTTTCCCAGTCCGGTCCTCAGAGACCCAGAGTCGGTCCATGTTTTTGCTCCCTCCGGGCTCCCGGTAAGCAAAAATGTGGACTGTCTGCGGGTCCCTGAGGACCGCATTGGGAATCAATGTTGTAAAGCATAACTCCCCAACTTCACATAAAAATATTTTACTAAAAGATCAGAGGCCAACTGCCAAGGACTGCAAATATGAGAAAGTCAGAATCCATAATCAGGTGAAGCTGTTATGGACAAACAAAGGCTGTTGAAGGGAGGCCTCTTCCACCGTGCTTTAATGGACCTGATTCAAAAGGTGACTAGGTACCCACTCAGAGCGGGATACCTCTCTCACCAGATCGCTTCATAAAACATATCCAGCCGCATGAATAATTTACAAATTTTAAGTTGCTTTAAATTAAGTTGCTTTAAATAAATCGGTCTCTAAAGCCATTTATTATGAAATGACTGCCACAGGGCTTAGTTATCCGTTTTCCTTAAACCAGCCACTGCTGAGCCAGGAGCACCATCATATTATAAAAGATGACAACATGACAGCTGCGCATGAAACATGCAGCACATCAAATTAATGTCACCTTATCCAGGTGTGATGCTTTGGCCTGATGTCGTGATAATCCTGACCCACACAAGTATCCATTCTCTTGTTCCTCGCATTGCACCGATTGAAATTCACACAGCGTTGCATTAGTTAATGCGCCTGACACTTTTCTCCAGTCAAGTTATGTAAAGCTTAATATTTCTATTAACCGATCCAGATGAAAAACCAGTGGCCAGTTAATTTCCATTCGCAATCAATAGTCTAAGCATTTCAACTCTCATCACACTGCCACCATCTGTTTGGAAACAGATCACCCTGTATAACCATTTGTGAAAGATTATGATTGGCAGACAGTTAAAGCACTCAGTCAACAATCCCATGGTAACATATAAATTACAGAGTAAGAAGGTCATTGACCATTTTCACCATATTCAAAATCGATTCCACATCTAAAATTCAGTTAAGGACTGTTCATGGTGTACTGATAACAGGCACTGTGCAATGATTCCCAGAATCCCCCTCACACACTGAAATTCAGCTTTAGGACACATTTTTGGTTTGTTTTTTAAGCAATTTACTAAGCTCAAAGATTACATTTATAAGAAAAACACATTTAAATACTGTGGTGTTGATTAAATATTAAATATACGGTATATACTATCTTTAATTCACAAGAGAAAAAAAATCCAGTTGAAGGGCATGGTATCAGGCATAAAAATAATATAAGCATTAAAAATGAATAAATTTTAATACACTTCAAATCATCACGTTTTTGATAACACGTGGTTTGTACTTCTTTAAATCTCTGTATAGGTTTCTTTTTGCAGCAAGCAGACATGGTAAGATGTCACGCACAGCACCCGTGATGTTAAAAGGTTAAGACGTTAAAGCTCAAAGCCTTGACCTTCTTCATACAAACTCCATCCGCATGCAGAAGATGACTAGGGATGCAGGTGTAGCTTGATAGTAAAACGATCCTCTGAGTAAAAGTGAAATTACATCCTGCTCCTTCAATCCTCCTTTGCGTTTCCACACACAAGCCAAGGGCAAAGAGCAAGGGGGCATCACCGGTAAACTGGCCTTGTACCCGGATCGATGTGGCAGGATAGAGCCCCGGGTTTGCAAAGCCCTGGTCCACCTGACATAGCCATGGCATTTAGCCGCTGCTGGTCTCCTACAGGCGTCTCCTACAGGACAGCAATATATGACCCTTCTGACTGCAGCACATGCTCAGCGGTGCTCAGTGACATTGGAAGTGGGGGGGGACGACACACCACCAAGTATCCTTTCACACTATAATTCTTCCTGATCGAGGACCATCCTACAAAATAAATTTAAAAAACAAACAAATAAATAATCTGTAAAGCAACTCAAAGGAATGCACCATGTCTCCACATCTGTCAGTGACAAACCACTCCTCGGCCGAAAATAAATATTTTCTAACACTCCCCATTCCTATATGGTCTTTGGGTGTAGCAAGCCAGTGTGGAACGGGTAAAGCTGTCATTAAGATGCCTAATAATATATGACAACTAATCACAGTATCGACAGTGCGTACTGTTTCTGCGTTTAATCGCCCCATCGAAGATGCAGAGAAACATAGCGATCAAAACGGTGTAATAGCACAAATACCCACCGCTAAACCGAGCCACGGAGCCAGTCAAAAAACGGACCCTTTCTCCTTATTACCAGAGCTAAAAATACACCGCGGACAGCGGAAAGGCTGATGCAGTGACTCAAGTAGAAATAAACGGGGAAAAAATACTAACGCGCACAACACACGCAATTGTTCATTCATAACGACTTTGGCGTGGAAAAACATCATACAAATAACAGGAGCATAAATTACAGCCCATCCGATGCAATCCGGGGAGCCGGGAAATCCTCCTTTTATCAATAGGGTAAAATCACCAGACGTACCATCGCTCTTTTTGGGATGCATTTTATCCTCCCTTTCAGGAACCAAGCGTGAGCTAGAGGAAGCGCGCTGCCCTTCTGTGCCTTCAGGTTTGGGAAGGAGGAGGAAGATGAGGAGGATGAGGCTGATCTTCTGTCCCCTTCTTTCCGGCAGCGCTGACTAACGCAGCCAGGTAGGCTGGCAATGTGCGCTAGCCCCTTCAGCAGACACATTCACTGCGCAGCGCTCACTAAAACCGACTCAGGGATTTTTTTTTTTCTCCTCCCCGGATAAGATGAACCGAGACAGGACAGGACAAGACAGAAACAGGACAGACAGGAGGGAGATGCGATTGCAGCACCGAAACCAAACAACAACAATAACAAAAAAAAAAAGAATCCGACAGAGGACGTCAAAGGAAAGGCAGCCGCGGGCCAGCATCTTCCAGTTTGACAGCACGGATGTAAGCATGAGAGCAGCGTCCTGCCCAGACACACAAGCCGACGGGACATACGCGCCACACATCACCCGAACCACACAAAAAGCACGACACCAACAGAAAAAAATAAATAACTCTATTAGCTGTAATGAGATGGATGGCTCACCGCTTTGTCGTTGCCGTCGTTTCTTGCTCCTTCAGCACATTATCCTGAGTGCTTTACGTCGTGCCGGCTATGAAATGTACATCCCCCCCCTCTGCTGTGACCCTCCTTTCCCCTCCTCTCGCTGTCTCTCCGTTTATTTATTTATTTCTTCACCCTGCCTCTACCACAGAGCCCGATTTACTGCTGGTCACCCCCCCCCCTCCCGTTTTATTTTTGGTCGTAGTCGTTTTAAGTGGGAGCCCCCCTACTACTAACCTCTCCTTTAATCGCGGCTCAGCCTAGTCGATTTTTTTTTTTGTATGCTGATGGGCGACGGCAGGGACAAAAGAGGGGAGGGCTTAAACTGTTAGGAGTAGATATCTAATGGCAGAGTGGTCCCCCCCCCCTCTTCCAATCCCTCCCCTTCTTCTTGTTGTGTGACATCCCCGCCTCATGTAGCCACGCAGGGCTGTGGCATCGTCTCCCCCCCGGGGAGCCAGAGGCAAACAGCTGAGTGGCACAGACTAAAACGTTGCCGGGGGGGTGGGGGGGTGGTGGACCCCCGCACTCCTCCCCTGCTTTAATTACACAGGGCGGGGCCGAGGAGTGCAACCGGTGCCCAGCATCACATTTGATCAAGACCCCTCTCATATTATATAAATACTTTTATATGGATGCAAGCATAGGCACAGTGCCCCCATACAGTGCTTTGTGTACATGCATGTATATCCGTGCACAGACACGTACCCTGCTGTGTGTTAGCGCCCCCTAACTGGCAAGGAACAAGAAATCCAGTCTTACGGCTTCGAAGAACCCTGACAACCCAGACAGGACAGGCGACTGAAATGTACACTGTTTGCCCTCCGCGTCCGCTTGCTCAGCTCCCGCCTCCGTGTGGTTTTCCCACCAGGGTTCACCCCCCCCCACCCCCCCAATGCAAAGCTCCCCCAGCAGCAGTCTGGAATTCTTTGATTTGCTATAAATAATGTAGCCCAACACCTTGTACATTTACATTATCTGTTTATTCACTGATATCGATTCCCTGAGTTTTGATGAAATATACTTTGATGAAATATAATTGCCCGACAATATTCAGGACTGAGTTGAGAGGTTACTAATGGTCTTCTTCCTTAAATCAGAGTACTGCAATACCAAGTTACAGAGTATTTATTTCTTATCTCTCCTATGTAACAAAACATCATGTGAACAGATCACTGCAACAACATGGAATTTCCTTCAGACAATAGTCTGGCAAATAAAACATACTTATGAACATGCAAATGAAATACAATAAAAATCAGTACTGCACCAGAGGCTCCAACATATAACTCAAGTAAATTTATCTAACATCCGCTGGAGGTGTGATCTCCCACAATTCTTGGGGAATTACAGTATCTCCCCTCTACATGTAAACCTGGGAGCTGAACTCATCAGGCATGTGAATTGAGCCTGGATGATTACATTCATGAGCCCGATGGGAAGGAAGCGGTCAGCACATGAGCACAACGAGGGACACACACTTCGGAACGGGGGGCATCTCCACTAACCACACCCACACAGCTTCCCAAATCATCGCCCCACATCCAAAGGCGCCTGCGGAAGCCACGTCTGTAACCAGGACAACAGGTCGCAGTGATTAAGGGTCACATTTAAGGCTATAGGTCAAGACACAACGAGTCTTTTTTTCTTTTTTAAACCCGTGAGCAAAGTGCATAACTTGAACCGTGTCAGTAAATATAACCAGCGGTGGAAAAGAAGTGAAAATGGAAAACCATTAAAGCTTCGGGTAAAAGCCGTCCGCTAAGCAAATTATGTAACAGCTGTGACCACTGCTTACAACCTGCCGTCGACCCGCTCCAGAGCAAACGGCAGCTTTCGGTAAAAACGGGGGGGTGTGCTCCACAGTTGAAAAAGCAAACCAGCCAAACGGGCCTCGCGCTCTGGCTGCTGGGACGTCTTTTCCGCAGGGCAAGTAGGCGAACCAGTGCCACAGCCCTGAATTTCATCATCCAACGTGGCGCCTCCGGAACCGGTTACAGGGAGAGACGGCCGCCCCAACTGAGACGTTACATTTATTTTGAGAACATGATTCCCTCATGGGAAGGACTTTTTTTTCTCTTAAACCAAAATTTAGTTTGAAAACAAAATCGGTTGTCAAAAATTAGTTCAAGATTAATATTTTTTATCCACCGACATGTTGGGTAAACAGATGAAAATCACTCCCATCTGATCTACCACCACGAATGGAGCGAGCTCTGACCCCAAGCTACCAAACGCAGGAGTTAACAATTTAGGTTTGCATGACGAAAGGCTACAGTATTTCCGAACAGACTCCCTACGGGGTAGATGCCAGGAAGTGAATGGTGACCCACCCCCCAAAAAAAGAGGCGATTACACTTCCTAAGTAATCTCCTGCATCCCACATCACCTCTACAGCACTGCAGTAGTCCAGCAAAGCGGAACGACAGACTATCTCCAGTCATAACAGACTCCCCCCCCCCCCTCACATATAAACTCAAAGTTTTAAAAACATTTAAAACTTCTCTAGACAGCTTCATTAATAGAAATACCGCCCTGTTCTCAGGAATCTAAGGCTGATGTATAATTCATATATATTTTTTTTGTCTTTTTTTTGTTAAGAAAATGCAGTACTTTTTCCCTGGTCTCACTGCTTATGGAACCATTTAGTGCATAACTGCTGACCTTATATTTCCGGGAAAAGGTGTCATTTATGGCCAGTCACTGCGTTGTTCAGGGGTGTGAAAGACACACAGACATATACTCTTATCTTTATAAAAGCGTTTTCTGATGTTACTGGAGGAGATTGTGCGCCTTTAATTTAGCGGCAGAGAGTCAGGGTTTCTGAAAGGCAGCAGTAACGTCACTGCAGGGATATCCAATTACACGCAGGACTCCGAAGGCCTTTTCAGAGGCTGCATCTCAGCTGGAGAGCACTTCACGAAGAGGCCAGGAATTACTGCACTCGTAGAAGGACACCGTGCCATTCAGCTCACACCTCCTCTTCTGGAGAGGAGGGTCTGCAGACCTCAGAGTGGACAGGACCGATCCATATGAGAATGATGCCCCCCCCCCCCCCCCCCCCCCCCCCCCCCACCCCCCCCCCCCCC
>JAODLC010000113.1:4517668-4528385 GCA_026781145.1 Hippopotamyrus pictus
CAGCGCGTAGTCAGAGTATGGAATAGTCTTCCTGATAACGTAGTGCAAGCTGAATCCTTGGGTTCCTTTAAATCAGATTTTAACAACTCTGAGCTATTAGTTAAGTTCTCCCCAAGCGATGCTTGATGGGCCGAATGGCCTCCTCTCGTTTGTATAGTTCTTATGTTCTTGTGTTCTCAACAGTGGCCAGGTCACTACATGATGGTGCTGGAGGAAAACGTTTCCTGACTCGCTCCTCCAAAACACCCCGAAGCGGCTCAGTAATATTCAGATCTGGTGACCGTGCAGGTCATGGGAGATGTTCAGCTTCACCTTCATGTTCATCAAACCACTCTGTCACCAGCTTTGCTGCTTCTATTGGTGGATTATCATCCAGCTATTTCGCACCACCTTCCGGGTACAATGTTTGAACTATTGGATGAACGTGACCCTCCAGAATGGTTCGGCAGTCCTTGGCAGTGACGTGTGCATCTAGAACAAGTCCTGGGCCTGGGGAATGCCATGATATCACAGCACAAACCATCACTGATCCACCTTCGTGCTGCACTTTGGTTTTGTAACAGTCTGTGTATTAAGCCTTATTGGGGCTTCTCCACACCGTAACTCTCCGCAATGTGGGAAAGACAGCGAAGGTGATCTCATCAGAGAACAATATATGTTTCACATTGTCCACAACCCAAGATTTGCACTACTGGTACCGCTGAAGCCAGTGTTTGGCATTGACTCGAGTGACCAAAGGTTTGACTATAGCAGCCAAACCATGAATATTGACCTTGTAGAGCTTCTGACGAACAGTTTTGGTGGAAACAGGAGAGTCAAGGGGCTCATTTAATTCTGCTGCGAGTTGGGCAGCTGTGGATTTATGTTTTTTGGATACAATTCAAGTTAGTACCCAGATATCCCTTTCAGACAGCTTCCTCTATCGTCCACGGTTACTCCTGTTGGATGTGGTCCATCCTACATGGTGGTATGCCGACATTATCCTGGATACTGTGGCTCTCGATACACCTCAAAGACTTGCTGTCCTGGTCACAGATGTGCCATTGAGACGCGCACCAACAATCTGCCCTCTTTTAATCTCTGATAAGTCTCCCATTATGTTGTGTGGATTGCAATATTTTTCTGTACAGCTGTGCTATTGCTCTGCTAATTCAATCTTCACGCTCAGCTCATACTGATGGAACATGCAGTCAGTGAATATTGGCCACCAGGCCGCGCATATATAGGCGTGAAACCTCAAACACCAGCTTGAGTTTCAGTTTCATTGTCCATCCCTTGTACATAGGCTGTATTGACAGGCCATACATTTCACTTGAATCATTTAACAATTCATGTCAACACAAAACATATTCATGAACAAAAAAAATACTTTAAAACACGTATTTATTGATTAGAAATCAGATATTTTCTTTCTAAACACAGATTCATTATCTATTACAATCATGTCATGGTCCATGTATCTCAATTCCCATCTAGAATTAAATACATGTAAAACCCAGAAAAAGCAGGAAGGCATAGAGAACAGCAAACCTTCATCATCGATCCATTTGAGGGTGATGGGCTGCTCAGCGTGCAGGCTGCACATCTCCCTGACCTCCTCGCACAGCTCCTGGTACGTCATGGCAGCATCCAGATCAGAGATCAGTATGTTCCTGCAGACACACCAGATGGAAGCGGGGTGATACTGCCATAAATGCCGATCTGGTATCAATTTCTACATGATTTTTTTTACCCCGATGGTTGAACTCTGTTGGCTAAGGGATAGATCTGGTGATAGTAACCTGATCTTAGATCAGTGCCTAAATAGCAAGTACATCCAGAAGATGCGATGGGGAGGGGTCAATGGGTCACACGTGAGGGATTAAGGTTATGGCTGCAGTGTCTTAGCTACGAAGAAAAATGCACCAGCTGCATCCTGTCGTTTTGTGCCACATCATCCACGTGCAAGAGAGCAATTATGCAAAGATCTCTCAAGTGTGAATGTTAAAAAAAAAAAATCATTATCAAAAGGAGCATTCTATCAAGATTTCCTCGATTTGAGCACTATGTTTTACAAGCTTCTCAATTAAACTGAATTTGAGCACAGAAAATGCATGCACATCCCAACGTTAATGAAGTACACATTTAGCAAATAGCATTCCACATCCCAAAGCTAATGAAGTACACATTTAGCAAATAACATGCACAGGGTGGAATGGGAATGATAAGATCAACAAATACTGTACAATCTACCTCAAACTTTTCTCACTGAATCGCAGCTGATAAGATTAAGACTATCTGATCTGGCCGTCTCAGGAGGAAGCGTCAGGTGACCTGCTTCATTTGTATCGATTAGTTCTGCCCGCCAGTGCATTGCTGTGAAATGTATAAATTGGAGTGTTCGGTTTTGTAGCTGAAAACCCAAGGCTGGCATCAGCCCAAAGACCTCTAATCTAAATGCTAGTCCTGTGTTTTTAAATCCACTTGTTTTTTTGGATTTCAAATGGATTCCAAATGCTCTCCATTCCCATCTGTCCCTGGAAAGGAAAAGGTTTTGAGTAAACCTGTCACCCACTGATAAGTGTCCCTATCATGTGAAGTCTGTTTGATGTCCAAGCAGAGACACGCCCCCCCATAAAAGTAAATTTCAGTCCATATTCCCATAAACTCAAAAAGTTTAATCTATTTCATACATTTATTTTCAACAAAGAGAGAATTTTTAACTGAATCTCTGGAAAAGGAGTTCAAAAAATAATGACAATATGACACAGATATTTGAATCTTTTTATCAATTTATACAGCTTATCTTACCAAGGATTGCAATAGTAAGAACTCTCCTGGTCCTTACCAGTAACCATTGGGTCAGAGAACCAAATTCTTAATCTATACATCACCTCATAACTCTAAACTCAAGGCACCAGCATACGAGCTAAGAGATGTAGTGATGTTAAACGGCATTTTCAACACGTGTGGTTAATCTCACTTTATAATTAGCCTGCTTTTTCAAATAATCATTAATTTTCACTTTACGTTTAAATGCAGAGGAACTGTTGCATTTTTACTTTATTTAATATGTCAAACATCACCTAAGGAATTGCATTTCATGCTTCTTCTTTAGTTGATCCCTTTCTTGTACAGTTTTGGCCTTCATTCCTATTTTTCTTTATTTTTTGAGTCTACAGTATGTTTGCAGTACATGTTCTTTAATGTTTGATGTTTAATATTTAATCATTAATAATATTTTACTATATCACCACCACTGAGACTTTCTATCAACTGTCATTAAAACTCTTCACAATTTCTGTAGTTGTAGAAGATTCTCAACACAAGGGGGGGCTAGAGAGCACAAAGAACTGCCTTGCCCAGCTGCAATTACAACATACATAGAGATTTGACATTATCATTGTTTAGCAAAAACTTTAAAACCAGAATCCTTTGTGTGATATTAAGCACATTTATATATTAAAAAAATTCAAGCACATCTCCTGGGTTAAACTGGCTTGTAAATGATCTGTAAATCCTGCTTATAAATATGTAAAAATAACACATGATATTACACATAAACTGGGAAGACAGAAACCCATTAAAACATACAGTATTACTGTTGTATGACAAATACAGTCATACATTACATAATATAATTTAAAAGCAGAACATTAAGACAGAAAAATAACAGACAGGTCTATGCTAATACAATCCAGATTACATTTTAATTGTAATTTATTTATTCTTCTTCTAAATATTATCCAGATCAACATACAAATACAACAATTATAACATCCATAGATATCCAGCTGCAAAACCAGCCTACAGACAAATATAAACCAAACAGTAACATATTAACACATTAGCAAAGTGAAACCATCCTTCACAGCAGACATGCAGCTAATGACTAATATGTATTAATTCTGCAGATGCACACTTCCAGAACAAAAACATGACAACACAGGAACAGGGAAGCTTGAGCCATAACTCACTCAGGCAATAGCTAATCAGCTTCAGCAAAATCCAGCTTCAGTGAGCCTTAGAGGAAGAAGCAGAGATAAACTCGTACGTGAAAGGCGTGGCTGAGAGGGTCTCCCCTCCAATCAGACCCATACTACTTTTTAAATTCACTATTCATTTTGTTTTTTTAAATAATTCATATTACAATTGATAACCATCTTAGAACAAGGGGAAATATACAAAAAATATAGAATACAATGATAAATGTAATAATTATTTCAATTTGAAGCAAAATAATATAATTAATATTAAAAAATAAGTTCCCTCCCCTTAAAAACACTCCACTCTACATGTGCCATGTTTTACCCAGACTGCCACTGGGGAAGACCAAATAGCATACTCCGGAATTAATTATTAAAAGCTTCCGAAATCAGTATACAAGATACGATATATACTAGATTACTACAGAAGACCAAAAATAAGCATGTACAGTAGGCCTAAATGACTCAAGAAAACGTGTATGGTAAGTAGGGACACCTGGTGGACCTTAGGGGAACTGCAGACCCAAGTGTTTTCCCATAATCTGAGGCAGCGCCTTAGGGAATTTCCACATTTATAAATCATATATCAGTAGATTATGTTCTGTTTATGTAATACTATTTCCACCATAAGAGCACCGAGCGCCCACGGAACATTGTTTTTAGGGCAATTTCCGGAAAGAGCGTTGCTATGCTGTAACAATGAAATGCCCTCGACCATATTCTGGTCTCTAATTCTGTTTCCAGTGAATCATTGCTGCTAAAGGTAAAGGATACTCAGATGGAGGAACACTCAGTGGAGATTCTATGAAATTCCCAAGTAATGACTAGGAAATCTCATATAATAGAAAGGACAATTTTATTAAAAAGTGATAAAGTGATCTAGTATATCACACACTGGCAACAACATGAAATAATCAAATCTTACTGGAATTCCTCCAAAATGTTTTCTCTACATTTGACAAAAAAACTGTAATACTCTAAAACTGAATTATTCATATTATAGTAATGTCTCTTGTGTTTTTTAACAGATATTCAACAGAACTACTTTTCTTGCTGTTTTCTTTCTATTCTAACTACAAATACCGTGACTATTCAATAAGAAAAAATAAATTATAAATAAAAAGCAATATGTATTATTTTATTAACCATGTGAACTTGAATGAAGATTCTTGGCATTTTTTCTACCTAAACAATGTAGTCTTTTTTTTTTTTTTTTTTAAATCCAGCATCTGAAATGGAGATATCGACCACATCTAGCTGCACTTTGAGCATATCAATTAGACCCATAATGCAGGCCGGGTCGTTTATGTTTATTACACAAGATGCCATAAATTCCAAAAAGATATAGTTTCCCTAACAGAAGTGAAAAAAGTAGTTTCCATAAATATCATTAAGAAAGACTCTCATTTCAGTGAACTTTGGCCTCGTACCTTTCCACACTTCAAACGACTTTTCAGTAACATAACATGTGTCTCAGCCATGTTTTCCATAGCAATGATCAAGGCAGGTTAAATTTCCGCAGGTCTTCCAGAAATATGTTTGTCAAATTCTATAGTGATTCATACAGACACTGCATAGGCTTAAGCTCTTAACATTGCCTGATTTTTTTGTAAAATGGCTGACACTTTTAGATTTCACACCTGATGGCATCTTCTTTAGTAGTACTGACTTCCTGTATCTACAGGCTACACTTGTGTCGAGGTATTTCGGTCTGTTCCCCTTCAGCAAACGTTTAAGTTCACTGATAATTTCGGCTGCCACGCGTGAACTGCTTGCTTCAGTGCAGGTCACAGCATTTCAGTGGGTTACAGCCAGGACTTTGGCTGGTGAAATACCTTCTCCATCAGTCATCTTGTTGTTCATTAACTCATGTACATTAACTAAGGTCGCCATCACGCTGTAAAGACACCCGATATGTTACGGCTCTGGGGCAGAGTGACTCTCATTTTAGGTTAAATAGTCCAGAAATACAGAGAAGTGTGACAGCTTCACAAATACTCTCTCACCACTGCATGTCTTGCTACAGCATGCGGGGTTTGGACGAACAGCTTGGCCCGCAGCAGGCCAGGCTCTGACTCCTGGCTCCGTAGCCAAGATGGGCAGGATTCATGGAATGCTCTGCCGCACGGCATGCTGGGAAAGAAAGGGGAGAGAATGCACTGCCAGACCTGGAAGGCTGCTTAATCAGTGCATGGTAGCTGGGGGAGGAAAAGTTGGATGACAAATGCATTTAAGTAAATATTTACTCTGGTAATTGATACATTTATTTGGTTAAGGTAAGTCTATAAGCCAAGAAAAATGCACATTATAACAGAACACTGAAAGCATAACAGACCACAGTTCAGTGTATGACTATAGACACTCATCGTAAAGGCCCTTCACCACATCTCTCTTAACTGTAAGGACTATGCAGGCTTTTCTAAGCCACTGAACTGTGTTGATCTACGTGCAAAAGTCACGAGGAGAACCGAAAGCCAAGCCAAGGGAAATCTAGAGCCCCAGAAACACAGAGACAGGAGATGATGGGAAAGATAAAGTCCAACTGTAATGCCACTATAATGAGCGTATTACACTTAAAAAGTGCTCCACCATAAAAAAAGAAAAAAAAAATACACATGCATCCATTTCTCAAAAAATACATGGGTTTACATTCAGTTGGCTGATCAATTATGTATTCACTGGTCAGGTGACTCACTCACTGAGCGCAGTACAGTCATTCTCTCTCCCGAACGCTATCGCTCTGCTGCAGCAATCTGACCCCAGATCAGATGGTCTGAGTGACTGTACCTCATAAGCTAATGTATGCTCCTGTTCACTTTCGCACACCAATACAGCTGTTAAGAATATAAAATGTATTTAAAAAAAGAAAGACACACACAGAGGAGTTAAGCACTTCTGTATTTGAATCAGATTCTTAAATTCTCACCGTCTTGCAGGTGCCATGTCATCTCACACACAAAAAACCCATTTCTACAAAATCCAGGTTTCCAATGAGAGACAGAAGAATGATGAGAGGCATTGGGAGTCATAGGACACGGCGTTCCTTTCAATCCGTCAATTTAAACCACGATCAGACACATTGAGGGGCGCTGCTATTGACTTGTGCATATTGATTCAATGACATTACACAGAAACTTTTATTTCACTGAGGAATCCTGATAAATCATAGGTATTATGGCTTGTAAATATACACTATAGTGCCAAAAGTATTGGGACACCTGCCTTTACACACACATAAATTTTAATGACATGCCATTCTTAATACATAGGCTTTAATATGGAGTCGGCCCACCCTTTGGAGCTATAAGGGCTTCAACTCTTTTGGGAAGGCTGCCCACAAGGTGTAGGAGTGTGTTTATGGGAATACAGTATTCCAAGAGAGCATTTGTGAGGGCAGGCACTGGTGTTGGACAAGAAGGCCTGGCTCACAGTCACCACTCTAATTCATCCCAAAGCTGTTTGATTGATGTGCAGGTCAGTCAAGTTTCTCCACACCAGACTCACTCATTCATGTTCTTATGGATCTTGCTTTGTGCACTGGTTCACAGTCATGTTAGAACAGGAAGTGACCATCCCCAAACTGTTCCCACAAAGTTGGCAGCATGAAATTGTCTAAAATGGCTTTGAATGCTGCAGCATTAAGAGTTCCTTTCACTGGAACTAAGGGGCCAAGCCAAACCCCTGAAAAACAAACCCCATACCATAATCCCCCTCCACCAAACTTTACACAATGCAGTCAGGCAAGTAGCGTTCTCCTCCTGGTAATCATCAAACCCAGACTCGTCCATTGGATTGCCAGACGGAGAAGTGTGATTCGTCACTCCAGAGAGCATGTCTCTACTGCTCTAGAGTCCAGTGGCAATGTGCTTTACACCACTGCATCCGACGCTTTGCATTGCAGTTGGTGATATAAGGCTTGGATGCAGCTGCTCAGCCATGGAAACCCATTCCATGAAGTTCTCTACACACCATTCTGAGCTAATCTGAAGGCCACACGAAGTTTGCAGGTCTGTAGCTATTGACTCTGCAGACAGTTGGCGACTTCTGCACACTGTGTGCCTCAGCATGTGTTGTCCCCGCTCTGTGATTTTACGTGGCCAAGCGTTTCATGGCTGAGTTGCTGTTGTTCTCAATTGCTTCCACTTTGTTATAATACCTCTAACAGTTGACCGTGGAATATTTAGTAGTGAGGAAATTTCACGAATGGACTTATTGCACAGGTGGCATCCTATCACGGTACCACGCTTGAATTCACTGAGCCCCTGAGAGGGACCCATTCTTTGTAAATGTTTGGAGAAGCAGTCTGCATGCCTAGGTGCTTGATTTTACACACCTGTGGGTATGGAAGTGATTGGAACACCTGAATTCAATGATTTGGAGGGGTGTCCCAATACTTTTGGCACTATAGTGTATATATGAGCTGGAAGCGGTTGGTGCACAATGGAGGCCATTCAGACCTGATTTTCATGAGTGATATAATCGGAGCCTCTATCTCTGGGTCGGCTCGTGATTACATCTCTTGTGCGGTGCTAAGGACAAGGAACAATTTAGTAGGCACAGTGACGGGTACCACTCATGCAAACCGCCAATGATAAGGGTGTCATGATTTCTCTCTCTCTCACACACACACACACACACACACTTTTGTATTCATATCTTTGTGTGGACTGTAAAAACCATACAATGACAACCCCAACAATGCTAACCTGACGCCCTATCCAGCCCTAACCTTAACCATAAGTAACCAAACAAGTACAGGACTTTTAACTATTTTAGTTTTTTGATTGCAGTCACAGAGTTTTATCAAATTGAGTTTCCCCTTGTGGGAACCGAAAAAAAAAATGATCCCCACAATGTCAAAATAACAGATTTGGTCCCCACAATGTAATATATATTTATATAACACCCCTCCCCCCCCACACACACACACAAAGTATAAAATTGAACTGAAATGAACACTAGGTTTGCGCTAGGTTTTGTTTTCAGATGTTAGTTCACTTCACCATGACTCCTACTCTAACAGGGATTTTTACAATTAATCAGAAATAGTAATCGGAAGGAACTTACTAAAAACTAAATTAGGAAAAATCCTTAGCTGACAGTAATAAACAAACACGGTCCACTGTGAGGCCAGAGAAGGGGGCTGCCTGCGAATCAAACACAACTGGGGCACATAATACATTTTCTGTAGGACATACAGGCCATTCTGTTCCTCATAAAAAGCACTGTCTCTCTTTCTGGGGTCCTAAGTGCCCAGTGAACGGCGGTTTCTGCAACTGCGAGACGGAAGACAAGGAAGACATTTGTGCGATAAAGTTTAGCAATTCTCTGCTTGTGCTAGCTAGTCACCGCTAATACTTAATGATGAATTCGGCCAAATGCAATAAAGACCTGACGGGACTGTGATGGCGGAAAAAATGGAAGGGGCTGGGAGTGACTGAGGCTAACACACCGAAAGGAAGGAACTGGAATAGCTAATGCTAATGCAACCAAAATGCTGCACATTATTTGGCTCTTATGTACGACCCAACTTGAACAGAAAGTCTCAGCTGGACTGCTGGTCCAAGCGAGGAATTAACATTGATGCTGGACAATCGTTTTTATGGGTAGGCCTATACATTTTTATGAGCTGTTTTATTTTAGTAGTTGTTGAGCATGGGTCAGCTGTAAAAGTACTATAGCACATTTCAATCGATAATATCTGTCAGGAAACAGTGATCAGTCCATCCAGGGTGGGGCCCTGCCTTGTCCCTCCCCTGCACTGCCTATGAGGCCCCACACTCTGTTGTGGCCCTTATTATGATAAGCGATACATGGATGGATGGACTGATGGATGGAAATAATGAATACAGCAGTTTAAAATAACATTTCTATTAAGACAATAAGACACATTGAGACACAAAGGCTGATTGATGACAATATCAGTTTAATGTTTGGCTGCTCTCCCCCCCCCCGAAAAGAATTCATTAATGGCAGAGATGTGGAGAAAGGCACCATGAAAACCTTTTCTTGAGTTCCTAGTTTATGTCCAAATATTTAGTTCAATTTACATAATAGGTCTATCCATCTATCTCCCAAACCAGCTTATCCAGTGCAGAGTGAGAGCCTGTAGCCAATCCCAGAATGCACTGGGCACACAGACACACACATACACAGGGAAATTTCAAAAGACACCAGTTGACCAAGCCCCAGTATGTCTATTACATTAAACCAGTTATCAAATTGCCCAGTCATAGAGGATTTATATAACTTTAGTGTGAAAAATCCTTCAGTATTTTCCCAGGATTTCATTTAATCATTGAGCTGGGTGTGTAGTGTGATGGGCGTCCTGCCATGAACAAGCGCAGCCGGTTAGCCGAGCAGGCAAACGAAGCACAGGCGATCACACCTCGCTAAGCCAGCGGCGCAATAAAGACTGTGGCTGAGCCTTATGCTGAAGACAAACACTGGTGCTGATGAACAGTTTCGTTATCAGTACTTAACATTCCTGCACACAGCACAGCCAAATTCTCTGGTATGAGCTGAGCAAATAACTCACATAATACTCACTCACTGCTGCTCAAAGACGCAACATGATTTATGGAGCATGCCCATGCAATAATTCAATTTGTATTTTAAGTGAGATACATAAGTGATGTCACTCAGCCAAGGACTCCTTACCCTGTCGGAGTGAATATGGTATACGCCCCCCTTCGTCCCCCCATACACACACCCATTCCCATACACACTCTCATTCACACAGACACTCACAC
>JAODLC010000113.1:4528485-4541868 GCA_026781145.1 Hippopotamyrus pictus
TCTTTATGCTATATATATTCTATGCGGTTTTAAAACATTTGACTGGTGTAAGTTCTCATGTACGCCTTGTCTTCTCTAATTCCCTTTGGACTCGGTAATAGGCAAAGTTTCCTTTATTTACAAAAAAGAAAAAAAAAATTGCAAAGAGCCAACAAGTTCATTCCAGAGGAATGAGAGATTGATAAGTCCTGTCAGCTGCTCCAGCCTTTGAAGATTCTGATGAAAGACACACATCCAGTGGGAATTTTAAAAATGAGCACAAAAGCACTTCATCTGAAAGGGTTATGGAATAACTTTCAGTTTTCCTGCACAAGTTTGTTTTTTTTGGGATTTTCCATTTCAATGACTGATTGTTTACAAAAGAACCAACTCTGATGATTTATTTGGTGCAAAAATCAAACTAATTGAGTCATTCTTTCAGTAAGCACATCAAGCTTAAAATTCATTTCTGTTCACAGGCCAGTTTGAATTCTACATAAAAAAAAGACTTCTTTATTCATAAAAGCACATAAAATCGGTGATGGACCAAATGTCAGCAAAAAGCAAAATTTGTTTCAAAAGTGCACCTTTTTCCCCTTGTTCTCCATTATCTGTTGCTTTGTGCTCAACAAAACTGCCACTGATTACGCACTATGCTAGGGAAAAAAAAATCTAATAAGAGCTCTATGGGATGCTGCCAAACACAATTTGCTTGAAGCTTCAATGCTGATGATTAAGTGCCTCTTTAGTCAGAAAGTGTTGAAACGGCACAATTCAGAATAATCCAGTAACCGCCTCATCACAAGCTGAAATACCTAAGAACAGCCACCATGGTAAGCAGCTACCTCTCTAACCATTCTAAATGTATCTTCTGCCCATAAATAAAGAAGCTTTTCCTCAGTCAGTTCCAAGGCCTAAACCAACCAGCAGCCCGGTGAATCCCTCTCCGTCTCAGAACAAACGGCCACTGTCTTCCATCTCCGGCACGGTTCCACGGAGCAAATGAGGGACCAGTTGCTTGTGATGTCCGGTGGACCAAGACACAATTAATTCTGAAAGGCTTGGGTGGAGAGATTGAGGACCACGTAATCAAGGGCTTCGCACTGAGGAACGCAATAACAAAGGTCAAAGGTCTTCCCTGACACCGCTCCAGTCAAATCAAAATTACACTAAATCACAAGTTAGTAATCTTCAGGGTAAAACATTTGCAAAAGAGATAGCAGACCAGCCATCTATACATCCATGGCCTTTTTGAATCTCTGAATTCTGATTTACAGTTGTACTACCTTTGATAGCATCATGTCATATAATTTCATCATTTAGGCATCATACTATTTACCTAAGGTGAACCTCCAGTCAGACAATTACAGTACAGACAGGCTACCAAGTTTCTGTCTATAATCATAATATAAATTATCATGTACCTTCCATATCCCATTGTGATGTCACATGTAGTCTACACACGCTAGTAGTCTAGACAAGACCTCAGTATTATATTTTTTCATTCTCTTATTCTGAATTAATTTAAAAGACTAATATTCTATGGATACATAAACAAAAACCTGGACAGAGGGAAAATGCCTTTTTAAGGCATTGTCTACTCAATCACAATAGTTATTGGCCTGTGAAATCACGCAGACTGTACTGTCAGCGTTTATGCTAATTAAAATCTGAGCCACTACTTGACAGCAGCGTCAGGAGCTCTTTGGCTTCAGACATTTATGATTCAGTCGTCTCAGAAGCTTGGCAGCCCACCAACAGGGCTGCAGACATATATGAAGAATTAGGAATAAATAAGTTAGCCCATAATTGGTCGCTAGGCAACACTAAGGATTAGTCTGATAGCCAGCGCTAAGCCCACTAAGACTAACATGACATGACGTCACCCTGAAATATAGCTGGCATTGAGGGAATCCAGGCTTTTAAAAAAATAGAAGACAGTTGAAAGAATTTTCTTCACACCAGTGAAATTTTAGTCAAATCAACAGCTCATCTAATTACAATGGGCAGTTAGACTACTATGAAATCAGCGTAAACACTTTCCAACCTTACATCACTAGTTATTTATGAGAAATCATACATCATGAATCAGTTTCTGAGTCACCAACTCCAAACCTAAACTTCTCCATCCAGGCATGTCTCACACATAAGGATAAACAAGTGCTATATATTCTAACCATGATTATGATATCAATAGCAGAATATTACAACTTGGGGTTTAACTGAGTCACCAATACTCAAACTACTAAGGCAGCAACAATACAGAAAATTCATGGTTCGATAAGAGATGCCATCGAGCCCTTGAGTAAAGCTCTTAAAGTCGACTGCTTGAGGGAGAGGCAGACTGAATGTCGCTCGGGACAAACCCATCTGATAAATAACAATTCTTTCAATTTTAAAACTTTCTTTCTCATCAAAAAGTGTTGGTCTTTTTAGACTGATGAGGTTGGACACTGAAGCAGGAAGTGCAGACTAACCATTAAGCTCATACTCAGAGTTTTGAAAACAATGTCTGATGATGTCATTGTCATACAAATGTCATCGTTAAAAGATCTGGAACCAACTCCGACCTGGCTTGAGAATGTCTGCGGATCCCCCAGAGTGAGATACTGTGTGGCCTCGGAGACAGAGGCCTGGTCGGCCAGGGGCTGTACTACGAAGTGGGGTTACTGGCTTATCAGGGTAACTCGTCGGATTTAAGGTAGTCTGGGCAAAATGTAAGTGAATGAAAATGAAGTCCATTTAAACTGTGGTACCTTAAATCCGACAAGTTACCCTGATAATTCAGTAATTTCCGCTTCGTAGTACAGGCCACTGGTCTGACCTGTTCAGCATGTTGCCACCATGACCCTCAGTGGCAGCGTGAAAATGATGAAGATGCTGATGAACATGATCATGATGGAGATGAACTCTTTAAATGCCAATTACTCAATCTTACAAATTTACAAAGACTTGGATAATAATAAAGATAAGTGTAAGTCATTATGACCATCTTACATTGGTGTTTTGTGTCAAGACAGAATTTTTGTTTTTATTTTTTTGTTACACAAATGTAAGAGAATATAGATTAAACTTACTTGGTTCTATTTTTTTCTCACTGCAATGTGTTGCTCAAAAATGAAGAACTGATTTTGCACTGTACTTAGTATGTGATTACGCAGGTCCACGTTATTGTCGACAGTCACAGAAATCTCTGCTTGGTTACTTTTCAAAGTACATATCAGATGGTGCCGTTCAACATTCATGCACACCTGTGTATAAATGTAGGAAGTTAGTCTCATGGTAACATTTCCCAGTAATGATTAGGAGCCAATCCCAGAGCAGCAACAACTAGACTGTACTTCTATATATTTGCATCTAGGAGTGTCAACTGGCAACTGATGGCAGAGTTAACATGAGACATGCAGAAGGTGCTCTTTGAATATTAGAGGACCTTTCAGCACCACAAAAAACCAAGGCTGTGGTACAAAGACTATATAAAAACTTTATTGATCCCCGAGGGAAAGTTTCTGTTACCCAGCATCATTATAAAAAAAGGTCACCTTACATATCTTGTAAAATGGGAGCTGTGTGCCTTCTTCAAACCTCTTGTTGGCAAGATTGAGTTCTGAAAACTCCCGTAGAAACAAACCTGAAGCCCTAAGAAAACCACATGACATTCTCACATCCATAAGCTACACTCCCTTGAAAGTTCTGAGCAAATACACTCAACAGGGCCAGAAGACATGACTTTGAGGATGCGGAATAAACCCCAGCTTGATACAAGACCCAGCAATATCAGACAAACCTCCAATATTGAGATGAAAGATGAACACTCAGTGTGAATGTGATGGGATCTTTACAAAGAAAGAGCATCTCATACCCGACTGTGAGATTGTGACGGACAGAGCTGGAGAGCTGAGAGATGTAGAACCCACATCTTAGGACAGGTTCTCCTTCTATAACTTCTTAGAAGCCTGATTTGCTTTGTTTGAAAATCCACCTTTCATGTATCCATCCTCCCAGCTGGTCAACACAAACTCCAGGCAGCACGTTTGATTAAACAGGTATCAGTGCTGCACTACACATTTTTGTAAACTTTTATCTTCCTTAAAATGCACTGCACATGTATGACATTTTGTTCAACGGAAATGACAGTGTCACGAGTCAGATACAGGACTGGTACACAATACATTGAGTTTAAATAGGCTTAATGAAAATCTGAAACAACAGGAACTTAAATTTTAAATATGTAATACCTATAAATGTGACAGGTAAGCATGAAACTGGTGGCATTTGGCAAATGTCTACTAGTACTTTTTTACATTAAAAAATTAAAACCACTCACCCACTCATTCAATCACTCACTCTCACCTGGGTCCCAGGAAGCAAATATGTGTTCTTAAGGCCTCCGAATCTGAAATTGCTAAGATGGTTTGGCCAGTAGTCTGATCCCAGATATGCTAATAATGACTAAATTACTTTTGGAGATTTAGTTGGATATTCAAGACAGTAAAATGCACATGCAATACTGTGCAACCAGTTATCCAAGCATATACGTTTCAACATCATTTAGCCAGTGGAACAACTGGATTGAAGCATAAGTTGAAGCAAAATGTAGGCCTACACATAGACAGTTGTATTTTTAAGTAGGCCTAAATAAGTGTCTGTGTGTCCGTCCCTCCGTCCCTCCCTCCCTCACTGGAGCAGTATCCCATCCTGGCTGCCTCACACAATCCTCTTTTACAGACAGACTCCAGACCCCAGCCTTTATAATTGGCTTATTGAAAACGTATAGATGGATGAATGAATAATTTAATTTATGCATGCTCTCAGTGCTGCTTCACAAAGACTACAGCTTCACAGGAAATATCTGGAGCAAGCCGGTCATGATCGCTACTTCTCTCCTCTGTAAATAAGAGGATGTCCAAATAATTTGATGTATATAATGAAAGGTTCCAGAAGAGCACTGTATAGAGAAGTTATCCGTTATATGTCTGTAATATCAGGAATAACTATTGTCGGGACCCCCACTTTACGTGAAAGGTGTTCAAATGGGGGGGAGGGGATTAAATATTACACATATTATACAAATCATTATATACACACTAACACACCATTTATATAACACTGGTTAGACGAATAAGGAAATGATTACTGATTTCTTTCAGAAATACACATAGCATGTTTATTGTTCGGCCGTTTTTTATGGGTACGGCCCATTTTCGGCGTACAGTAACTAACCGGCGGTCCGTGTTTCCGGCCGGCAGGTACGGGCGCAGCCTTCCCGTAAAAGCGAGCAAAGTGGCCGACTTTTTAATGGAGGTCAAAAATTTGTTGTACTTCGGGGACTTGAAAAGCTCACACAACAGCACTATGCTGCACGTCTAAAAGTACTTATATATAAAAACACGGGGGTTTACACGGGGTAACGATTAACGCCCTTCGTCATATGATTGTTTCTCGTTCGCTTAGTAAATTATACTGCGCAGATGTTACTGTAAAACTGATACATCATGGTTGGTAAAATTATTCATTTATTCGGATATGCCTCAGTCCTGTTCTGTTGTGTTTAACTTTTTTTTTGTATTTAATCAATGACGTGCCTTTAAACGTGGCTGTCATTTCTTGGGATGTTTTCAATATAAGACCGACCTGTCACACCATAACGGAACTAAGGTGGATTAACAGGTTAACCAGTACTTCCCCCACCAACATCCATTTAGTTATCCGATAGATAGCGAGATTTTAACGTGCAGGTGATGCATCGTATTCAACAGGACACGACGGAATATTAAGTGTAGACCGCATGACAGTAAATAAACTATTTTTTATCCTAAAAACAAAAAAGTTTGAGACGTGTTATTGAAATGGGCAACTTGCGTCACGTTAACACTTACCGATTGTAATGCGCTTTAATTTTCACGTACTCCAGGTGCAGGTCCATCATAGATTCTTGTTTGGTAGGCATTGTAATCCGCAAAATAAGAGGAGAGAAATCCCCAATAAATATCCTAACAGCTTCCTTTTAAAATCCACGAAATAAACTTTCGCAGAAGAGAGCGAGTGAAAGGCGACAGCGGCTGTAAAACGTGCGATGTCTCACAATCCAGCACATTTCCCTCCGCTCCCTAGGCTTCTTTATTGCGGATTCAACAAGTTGTCAGTTTTGCTGAGGGGGAAATCGAGGGCGAAGGTAGTTTTATCCGCCCCTGATTTGTCCAGTCGATGCTCCTTCGGCCGGTCTACCTTATAGTTAGGGGCGGAGAGCAATCCCAAGCGCAGCGCTCCGGGACACTGACAGGTCTGAGCCGGCCTACTTCACATCCACCTGTTGTGTGTTGTGGTTCTGTGCAACAACCCTACGAAGTACGGCTTTGTGGACCGGGAAAGCCATCTACTGTAGTAGCGTTGTGCGAAAAATTATCTTCATAGAGCAATTGCTGCAAGAAGTAAATACCTAACACTGGAAACATTCTAAATGTTATTGTTGTAGACTAGTAGTTGTGGATTATTTTTTTGGCATTTATATATTATAAAACTACTAACTTGCAGCTAACGTAACATGATGACGTTTTCCACATTCCAGTCATAGTTCGCCATCATCTGTGCGATATCTTAACGGACGCACGCTGCACCGAGATGGATGGTATTCTGGGGAACAAACTGAACTCGACAGTGCAACTCCACCCAAAAGCAGGTATTCCAACTTTCCTCAGTACTGACAAATAACTGCCTGCGCCATGTGCTTAAGTAAAAAACAGTACTGTTGAGAGTATATTTGTGTCTTTTTTTTGCCAGCACATCCCATGTTATCTACCGTATAACTTTAGACTTAGTTGATATTGATTGCTGCAGCAACCGTGAGGTGCATCGATCACTTCCGGTGAAGTGAATATGCTTGAAATCTTCTTATATAGGACTTCCTGTGGAGCCGCGGATGGAGCTGCTCTTATTGGTTGCGTCTGGAGTCGGTCTCTCGGGAAAAGTGGTGAGCGGCTTATTCGGCAACAGCCAATTAAAATGCAGAATTCTTATCCAATAAGGAAAGACCACGGGAAACCAGTAGCCAATGTAGAAGCTAATCGCATAGTTAAACGGGTTTCTAATTTGTTATAACATGTTAGTAATGTTAGTGTGCTAATATGATTAATTATGATTATGATTCATTATTAAAGTTTTCCGTTTATCCAGCGGCCCTGGACCAGCTCTTGGGTTTAAGCGTATTCAACTCAACTCAACAATGGTATAATCATTCTGTCAATCACTTGATTAGAACCGACGTCTTTTTGTAAACGGGAACGGATTCCTAATCTGGAGAGCCACACACCGCTATTTAAAGTTTGTGTCCAGTAAAATTCATCGCGTAGTTGACTTAAAAGCATTTATTCTTGAATGTAAGATAAAAAAAAAATAAATCCAGGTGGTCGTAAGAGCGAATATTTCCTATATTTGTGCGCCGCCTACCGGATTAAAATAGAACCATTTTGCTGTGGGTAAGAACTGCATATCTTGTAAGTGTACTTAGAAAAGCATTGTATTTAAATATACAAAATATTTTTTTGTGGCGATTTGGATGTTGCAGTAAATAAATCTCGTGAGGTTTTTCTCGATATACCTGAAAACAGATTAATTTCATGATTTAAGACACAGAAATGCCCAGGAAACGTGGTTATGTGCTTATAAACACATATTTAGATCTTGTGTTTGATTTTTAAATGTAACATAAAAATTTATAATTAGCATGATGATAGTATATGTATTTTACTTTTTGCACAATGTGGCCTGTGCGTGTGTACGTGTGTGTGTGTGTTATGTGAGTATGCTTGAGTGCATCAGCTGTATGTTATTGAGATTATTTTATTGTCATCGCTACTATCTGCCTGGGTTAAACAAGGCAAGGCAAGTTTAGTTATATAGCACAATTCAGACACAAGGTAATTCAAAGTGCTTTACAAAAGCAGAAGAACACATTTATGTATGACATTAAAATGACATTCAAAAGACAAATAATAATAAAATTACATTAAATTGATACTGTACAGGTGGTGCAGTGGTTAGCTCTGTTGCCTCACACCTGTGGGACCTGGGTTCAAGTCTCTGCCTGGGTCATGTGTGTGGGGTTTGCATGTTCTCCCCATGTCGTCGTGGGGTTTCCTCCGGGTACTCCGGTTTCCCCCCACAGTCCAAAGACATGCTGAGGCTAATTGGAATTACTAGATTGCCTGTAGGTGTGCATGTGTGAGTGGATGGTGTGTGAGTGTGCCTTGCGATAGGCTGGCCCCCTGTCCAGGGTTGTTCCCTGCCTCGTGCCCATTGCTTCCGGGATAGGCTCCAGACCCCCTTGCGACCCATTAAGGATAAAGCGAGTTGGACAGTGGATGGATGGATGATACTGTACATTCATTGACAAAAGTCTTGTTACATAAGGACATGGTAACTTAAAAAGGCATATAACTTTATTTCTAATCAATCAATTGTTACAATAAAGGGATCAATTTAATGCCAAGGGCTTTCACATCAATAACTGGGTGCAAAATGAAACAGTCAAAAAGTGTCCTGATGTTCACAGCTTGTTAAAGTCCATAACACCTGTTTTTGCAAGGATAAAAGTCTTGTCATGTCTTTTAATGATTCAACCAGTCACAGATTAGAGGTTCACCGGTGACAAATACTGTAATTAACATAATCCCAGGTGTGTATAAAAAGAACCCCAGTACACCAGACCTTCACTTGAAGTGCAACCTGACTCCTGACAACATGCCAAAGATTCAACCTCAGACCTAGTCTGCTGCTGAGGTGGCAGGCATCATTAATGTATCCAAACGTCAAGTGGAGAGCATTAAAAAAGATATGAAGAAACTGGTGATGTTCATGACAAGCCCAGGTCAGGCAGATCACGTAAGAGGACCGTTTGTTGCTTCGAAAGTCCAGGGCCAACCCATTTTCAACTGCAGCAGAACTTCATCAGAACTGGTCACCAGAAACCGCTGTGTCTACAAGAACAGTTTCTCAAATTCTCGCACATAGTGGTCTCCATGGCCGAATTAGTGCTCAGAAACCAGCATTAACAAGAACACAAACGTGTTGAATTTGCCAAGGCCCACAGCTTGCAGCAAGGATGGACAATGGCAAAGTGGCAGAAGGTTGATTTTTCTGACAAATCATCCATTGAACTGCATACCAAATGCCTCAAATACTGCAGGAGACCTGTTGGAACCCACATGGACCCAAGATTCACCCAGAAAACAGTCAAGTTTGGTGGAGGAAAAATCATGGTTTGAGGTTACGTCCAGTATGGGGGTGTTAAAGAGATCTGCAGAGTGGATGGCAACATCAACAGCCTGAAGTATGAAGACATTCCTGCTGCTCATTACATTCCAAACCATAAGAGAGGGCAAATTCTGCAGCAGGATGGCGCTCCTTCTTATACTTCAGCCTCCTGAAACTGAAGAGGATCAAGGTGCTCTAGGTTTGGCCAGCCCAGTCACCAGGCATGAACATTATTAAGCATGTCTGAGGTAAGATGAAGGAGGTGGTTTCGTTTTCCAAGCCTAAGAATCTAGATGAACTCTGGGAGTCCTGCAAGACTGCTTTCTTTGCCATTCCAGATGACTTCATCAACAAGTTATTTCAGTCATTGCCAAGACACATGGATGCGGTCCTCCAAGCTCATGGAAGTCATACACGTTATTAATTCTTTTTTCCAAAGCACCATGACTTTATGTCCTGATGTTATTGTAGCATGTTTGTGTATTATAAATAAAGTATATGTGTAATTTCTACATTATTTTTGTATATGACAGGACTTTTGTCCAGGCAAAAGTTGATCTTTCTGTCCTAATTACATGACAAAACTGTATGATGAATGATGCAAAACTTTATTTTGGTATAATAAGCATAATCTAGAGGGCTTTGCCTTTCTTATAAGCCATTTCTGATTCCAACTGATTAACTACAGTTCTTTAAGAAAGTGATAACATCTTGGAATCGATTCAACTGATGAACAACTGCAAAAGTGCCTTGCTGTTGTCTCATTATTCAGCTCTCACTGGTCAGAACTCTTGAATGTATTTAATGTATGTAATTCATGAACATCTATACCTACGTTATTATTACTGGAATCTTTTGTGACCTTTTGTTAAATGGTTGTGATAACTGTAATATAATCATACCTGGTGCTGTATAGTGTGACCTGTACCTTTAATTTAATTTAATTGACATTCTTGGAGCCTTCGACTTAGCAATACACAGCGCCCTCAACAGGATTCTGTGGAAACAGCATCCCTATTTCAAGTGGAACAATCTAAATCTAATGGAGGCAGTTTTATAATGTACAGACAGTCAAGAATTTTGTCTTACAAGAACAATATGGTCTGGCTAAAGTGCATTAATCTCTTATGTTAACAAAAAAAGCACTTTTATAGGTAAAGTGATGCTGTCGTGATCTGTTTCCATCCTGTCTGTCATGTTCCCGTTGGCCAGCAGAGGTCTCTGCTTTTCCACTTGAGCTACCTGATCGCTCTCCTCTGTCAGACCCAAAGCATCCGATTGTGAAGGCAGAGGGGCCTGCGTCTATATGATGTTGTGTACCTGTTTTTCCCTTCTTATCATTTTGACACATTATAGAGGGTGAGTGTTTTTCCTGTTTTTATAAAGATAAATCCCTTATTTCCCTTTTGCACAAGTACAAACACAGGTAATTTGGGTTTCTTCTCTTCACCTGCCCCATCTAGCTCTCTATAGCTTGGGAGGTCACAGCACAGGGTCAACCACTGTGCAGCCCCTGGTTAAGGGCCTTGCTCAAGGGCCCACAGACACACACGTTGTTTTTCAATGGGTCTTAATGGGGAAAAACTACCAAATTCAGAGTGCATTATTTTTTAAAATTCTACAGTAAAATACCTTCAAACTCTGGATACAGCAGGTGTAATAGCTGGTGCATCAGATGGTATTGAGCTTTTGAATAGACATTTTGACATTAACCTGAAAAACTGCTGTGAATACAGTAGATCACACATTGTTTTTCAATGGGTCTTAATGGGAAAAACATTCCAATTTCAGAGGGCATTATTTTAAAAATTCTACAGTAAAATGCCTTCAAACTCTGGATGTAGTAAATGTAATATTTTAGATGGGAAACTCAAGTTTAGCATACTTTATTAGCATACTTCCTACTTTCCAACAGCCTGTTGTATCACCCTAAGGAGCGCCCCCTAATACAGTGGTACCTCAGAACTCGAATTTAATCCGTTCAGAACTCCGGATTGAATCCTAAAATGTTCGAGCTGTGATCGAATTTTCCCTATAAGAAATAATGGAAAACCAATTAATTGGTTCCCGGCCCCAAAAAAATTACACGTAAATATGTTTTTTTAGCATTTAAACACAAAATGAGCCGGATAAAACAAGAAGGGCATATACTGTACTAAACACATCTAAGCACATTTATCAAAACAATAATTTGTAAAGTAAGAAAATAAATTTATCCAAACAATGTGTCCTGCCCCGATTGTCCGCTCCTTCCGTGTGCCACGCCCCCTCGTTAACCCCGTGTGGAATCCCCGTGTGATCAGCTGTTTCTGGTTGTTTTCATTAGCCCTCTGTATTTCCTCCGCGTTTCAGTTTGTTTCCCCAGTCCGGTCATTGTATTGTCCGTCTGCGTTTTGCCTGCCTTACCTGTAATTAAACCCGTGTTCCCCGATATTGTCTGCGCCTTCGTCTCAGTTCCGTCCCCTCTCGGCACAACAACATTATTATAATTAAACGTATTAATAGTTTATTATTAATATTAAAATAACGAATAAGAAATATTTATTTTTAAATATATTTTATTATATAGTAATAATTACTGTTACTGTCTATCATTGTCTAAATGTATTTTTACTGTCTAAATATATGTATTCAGTTAGTGTAAACATGCACGGTGTTATCACAGCTAATGCGAGGCTGAGACTGAAGCTTTATCCTTTGTTTCCGCTGAGAGACGTGCCGCGTGACTCATTTCCCCGAGCGTACAAGTTATCAAGGTTTGACTTTTAAAAATTCGAGTTCTAATGAGTTCGAGAACTGAGGTACCACTGTATAATGGTAGGGGAAACACTGTGGTTTTGGTATGACTAGCCATAGTTCACACAAACCATTTGTGATCATTAGTGTGAGTGCAACAGGATGTTAGTCATTTAACTGCATGTTGTACATGTATAATTATATGCATCTGACAAATAAACAATCTTGACTTGTTTGAGTCCTTTCACTACTGACTTTTTCAGTACTGGAATGATTTTAAGACTTTAGAAGTCAATTTACCTATTTCACTTAAACCCAAGTTTTATGACTCAGAAGGGTAACCAGAGTACCCAGCTGATACCAGTATAAATTTTATTGAATCAAAATGCAGCAGCCAGAGTTAATTCAAAAACTAGCAGATATGAACATATCAGCCCTGTTCTATGCACCCTTCATTGGCTTCCAGGTAAGTCTCAGATTGATTACAAGATCTTGCTATTAACTTAAAAGTACTGTATGGCCTTGCATCAGAATGTCTTACAGATTTGCTAGTCTCATACAACCCTCCTTGCCTGCTTCGATCCCAAGGAGCATGATATCAGTACTTAGAGTAAAAAGAAATATGGCAGGCTGTGGAACATTCTCTTATAGAGCTCCGCAGCTGTGGAATGGTCTTCCAGCGGAAGTGTGAGATGTAAAGCACTTTGAGACAATGTAATGTTGTGAAAATGCGTTATGCAAAATAAAACTGAAACGAACTTAATAATGATACATTTTAACACACAGAGCAGGGGGCAGCTATCAAACCCCAGCCTTGGATATCTGAGGCCACCCTGGTACTTTGTCCACTGCATAAACAGAGCAAAGATATAAGTAAACCAACTGATATTCCTGTGAAGATTCTCAGACATCCAGGTGAATCTGTCTGATGGTTCAGTCATGGCAACTGGACTTCACTCTTGTAAGGTAGAAACGTTTCACTGCTCATCCAAGCAGTTTCTTTGGTCTGAGGAAGGTTGTTATTGATCACAAATTCATCCTCCAGATTAGTTTAACTTCACACTTGCCCTGAGTTGGCTCGTCGAGTGGAACAAAACGGAGGGGGGAAGGTGATGTGGGTAGATGTAACAGTCACACCTTTAACCGTCATTAAGATTTGCACATGCAAAGCTTCCCTCACCGCTCTCTCAAACCACTTATGTTCTCTATCCAGTATCTGTGCATTAATGTCCTCAAATTAATGTCCTTTGTCTTTTAAACGGAGGTATACAGCTGAAACAGGTGTTCTGATTCCAACTGATATTCCATTTCGATCAAAATATAAATTTTTATCACGGAGCTATCAAAACCTTCCACCCTAGTCAAACAGAAGGCATTGTCAGAGCACTGTAACAAAATGGGGAGAAACTGAAAATC
>JAODLC010000113.1:4542419-4554054 GCA_026781145.1 Hippopotamyrus pictus
CAGTCATGTGACTGATGCAAGCCAGATCCTTTTATTTAGCAAAATTGAGATTAATAGTTACATTTTATTGTTGAGGGGCTAAAGACAGGGCTCCATACGCACATACAAAAACCCAAGAAAAGGGCACTTGAGGCATCCTGGAGGAAAGGGGAGGGTGCTCAAGCACCCTCTGCACGTGCCTGTTTAAATATATTCTCTGTTTTCTCCTAGGATGGCACCTTGTTCATCTAAGAGAATGGGAAGGAGGTCTGCAATGCTGTGCAATGGAAAGTGAATCCCAGATATTGTCATCTGTGATTTATGGTTATTTCTCAAGTGCTGGATGCCAGATTCACCCAGAGACTGTTCACAACATGTTTATTCTGCTTCAGGTTGTAACATTTATTTAATGCTTTGTTGCTGTTTTTAGATTTGTGTTGTCTATTCATCTTCTACATGCCTTTCCATTCTTGCAGAGAATCAGGCAGATCAGGCCGGGAACATCCCAGAGAACAGAATAACTTGCCAGCTCTGTAGATTTAATTAGTGTGTCTTGCTGTTTTGGCAAAACATTGTGAACCTGTTAAGCCATCATGCTGATCAAAACGTATTGAGCAGTTACACAACAGTTACGATTACTGAGTATTCATGCACTTCATGCATTCTGTTGAGCTCATTTGAACATTTAAAATTTCCCTAGCCTATCAGCAATGCAATGAATGTTATTGCTTGTTAACCATCTGACAGTAGTTACTTTAATCTCACATCTAAGGTATGAGATGTATATAAAAATACTGATTTTATTCATGAGCCACATTTCTCGTATTTGAAATATCTCTGTCTATCCAGGTCACTCTGATTTAACTATGTTTAGATCACATAAGCAGTATATATACTGTCATTCTACTCATCATGAATCATGTCAGTTTAATGGAAAGCATGTAACCTAATTAATGGCTAATCGGTACTTGGTTAGATAACGACTGATTTCATACAATCTAATGGGATTTTTTTTCTTTCACAGACATATTTAATCATTCTTCTTCTGTGTGTTAATTATAATCCCTGTTACGCATGCGGCCAGGCTGAATATAAAATTGGTGATGAGTGCTGTCCTATGTGTCACCCTGGTAAGTCACATTATACCCACAAGTCTGTTCTCATTGCTTAGAAATGTCAAAGGAATCTGGCAGAATAACCAGCATCTCTTCTGTTTCCAGGATATCGTGTCTACAGACATTGTACAGCATATACCAGCACTTCATGTGTTCCATGCACAGATTCCACATTCAATGACCAGCCCAATGGTTTTGAACAGTGCAGCCCCTGTACAATCTGTGATGGAGGTAACATTTCAGTTCAGTTCAGCTACCCATCTTATTAACTCATTCATGCAGTATAATACATTCATTTTTGTCTTGGGTGTTTATATTAGTTCTGGTTACTTTTCTCTTCCCTCCACAGGCTTTGGTGTGAAAACAATGAGGGAATGTACACCCACTTCAGACACAGTGTGTGGGGTCCTGGAAGGGCACTATTGTATTAGTCCTTATAAGGGAGGGTGCAGGGCAGCCCATAAACACACTGCCTGCAGACCTGGACAGTTCATCCAGCGGCCTGGTTTGTATGGATTTCTTATGTACTGATAACGTGTATTTTAATGAATAAAACCAGGCATTCAGTTTGTCCTCCTGAAACTTTTTTTCTTTTAAGAGAACTTATTTACCTTTCAGGAACAGAACACACTGATACAGTATGTGAGGACTGCAGTGATAATTCATACTCTGATGGCTCGTTCACATCCTGCAAACCACACACAGAGTAAGTTCTTCTTAATTTGTACCAATGATCAGGAAAATGTTTTTTTTTTTTTTTTGTGAAAGAAAAATTATTTCCCTGTGAGAGTATTAGATTCTGTCTCAGCAGCTTCTACGTAGCCCCTTGAAGGGACAGGGAAGGGGGAAAATAAATCGGTGATTTTTTTTTTTTTTTTTAAATGCACTTTTGCCAGATCTCGCGTATAGAGCCGCTAAGAGGTTATAGAGGGATTTTTGTAATAGTTTTGGGTTCCCTCACAAGACTTTTGTGTTCGCTTATAATATCATTGCGATCCCACTACACTTTCCCACTTGCTATGCCTATTTGCTGCAACGTAATGGCATGGATAAATCTAAATACAGACATGTCCTGTAAAGTGTGTTTTAAGCATTAAACTGTGGGGGACAATGCACACCATGTAAGTTTAATATTACGTACGTGTTTTTATACATATCCGTGTGCCTTCACCGCCATTGACACAGTTTTCAATGAATGTGAACTGCACACTTACAAACACTGAAATATGTAACAAACTGAATTTAAATCTGCACATAAATGGCACGTTCCGTGCGTGAGCGGGGAGCGAGGAAACAACTCCGGGAGCCATGGGAATCCAAACAGACGGATTTATTAGGGGAAACGAGGACAGACGGCAACAAACATCAATGACAGGTCTAGGGGAGACAGGTTAGCACGCGGACTAATACACAGAACTAAGGGACGGAAACGCAGAACAGGAATTCACACGAGGTTGATGAGGGGGCGTAGCACACAGGAGGATCGTACGAACAGCTAGGTCATGACAATAAATTGAAAGCTGCATATAGAACTAACTTTACCGAGGTGTTGGAGTTAAGGTTTAAACACGGACCACGCAAAAGTTCTTTTTTTCCCAACCAAAGATTTTTTTCCCTCCATGTCCCTAATTCCGGGGCTCTGTAAGTTTCTCATATTATACACGCTTATTTGTACAGCTGTGAATCCAAAGGACTTGTCACAGTTAAAGCAGGAGACCAAGCAGCTGATTCCGAATGCAAAGAAAAAAGTGACATCGGATTGTCAGTCGGAATACCAATAGCAGCAGTAATAGCGGCAATTGCAGTAATAGCAATGAAATGCAGAAGGAAAAAAAAAACCTACACAAGGTACGAATATTACATACATAAATACACAATGTTTTTATTGGGAATGAACAAAGTTAAAAAAGTTAACTGCCATTTAAAAAATTAAAGTTGGCAGTAATCTGAAATATTAAATACACAATGAAGAGATGAACTTGAATGACACTAAACTGTACTGTGATAATTTTTTTAAACATACATCTTTTAGGAATCCGCGAGCAGAATAAGGTGTGTTAAATTTCTATTTTTGTATATATTTTTTCAGAAAAATTCATGTAATACATTCAACCAACATTTTCACAAGACCAGACTATATTAATATTAATTACATTCTACAATTCTACATAAGACAGTGACTGTGGATCCTGCATTTATGTCCAGGTCTGTGTTACACGTGTATCTGCTGAATTCTGCAGAGGTTAGTAGTTCACGTTGCTCTTGTGCTAACAGTCAGCTTGTTTCTTCCTCAGGTATAAGATGACGATGTGACATAAACCCACAGAGGAGCCTCCTGATACTTCTGGATGTTTCACCTCCTTCTGCTCAGTACTCATTTTTTCAGTAACTGCACAGTGGTTAAATAATTCTTGATTATTCTACAGAGGAGTGTAATATCTGCATCCTGTCCTGGTTTTCAGACAATGCCAGTCAACTAATCAGGCAACACAGGCAGCTGCCTAGGGCACCTTCTTCTGAGGGGGCGCCAACTTAGCAACTGCTGGCCCTCACCCCCATCCCTGACCACCTTCACTGGCGGGGGTGGGGGGGTGGTTTGCATTTTGAAAAAGAAAAACAAATTAGCTGCAGCATTTCTTTCTGCTGCTAAGCCCCAGTCTTGATGGTGTTCGTCTAAAGTCCCGCTTACCTGACCTTAGACTATTGGCTGATTTCACTGATACTCTCCATATTTGCCCTGGCTGGCACATTATTGCTCACTGCTCTGTGATTGGCTCCTACTCTGCTTTCCCAACATTTGCTACAGAAGTTCTGGCAACATCAAGAAGTCCACTGGAGTCCAAAGGAGCTTCTTATGGACATAAGTCCAGACACCTAGTGGTCTGATAGAGGTATTTCATGACCTGTATCTGTGTGACACTGGGTAATTCACATTTTGCTAGCCAGACAGGAGCTTGTATTGGATGACCACAGAAACATTCTTCAAATCAGAGACAACATTAAAATCCCCAGCCTTACGGACTGAATGCTGCCCACTGTACTGACTGGTCTTGTTTTTGTATTATAAAAATTTTAGCTAAAATGTTCTGTGACTTTATCCATAACTGTAACCATACATTAATGGCATGTAAACTTATGTACTCTGTATAATATAGAAACTATATTTTTCTATAATATGAATCTTTCTACAGGTGAGTTTTCCTGATTGTATTTTGATAACAGTCTATAGATTACCAATAATGTTATATATTGTTGCCCTCACAAGTTTGGAGAGATGGATTCAAATCTTGACTTAACATTATGCAACGTACAAGTTCTGATTGAAGCAATGTTTACAGAGATTAAATATTGCTTGACATCAGATGGGTGTGTGAACTATTTTTCAATTTTTTTGTGATCTTTCCCAAAATGCACGTTATACACTGCATTCGTCACAGTTTCCAGTGAGCGCTTAATTAAGCTGGATTAATATTAGGTTGATATTCAAATGTAATTTCATATAATTTATTCTTTGAGATTTTGAACAGAGTGAGAAAATAGTGGAAAAATAATTTAAACCATCAAAGTTTTTGCTGTAGCTATTAAACTAGCTGTAGCAAATTAATAATCCATCCATCTTCTTTAACTGCTTGTCCAGTGCACTGTTGTGGGGAGTCTGGAGCCAATCACAGGAAGCACAGAGCACACGGCAGTGGATGGGATGGGATGGGATGGGATGGGATGCCAGGCCATTACAGGGCACACATTCACACACAGAATCACTCACTATGGGCTCCTTCAAGACACAAGTTCACCTCATCCAAGGTTTTTGGGCTGCTGGGGGAAACCGGTGCAGATTTGGTTAGAACATGCAAACTTTGACAGAGAGAGAGATGGAATTATATCCCCAACCCTGCTGACATGAGCAAATAGTGCTACCCAAAGTACCACTTATCTTAAAAAATAATAATAATTTCCCACTTGTGGGACTAATAAAGGATTTTCTTATCTTACCACCTCACATTATTCATCTAACAATTATTCATCAGTGCCTCCGACCATGACACGTGGATTATGGAACAGAAACTGTATATGCTGACTATAACTGTGAAGCCACTTACAGGTTGGCAACAGTATTGAAGTGGGAGGTCTAGGCTTTGTCCCATTTCTACATGTTAATTCATCTTACTGATCAGTGAAGCACATCGGAAACAAAAATGTGAAAAAAAATCTGTAAGACATGGAAAATTCAAACCACAAGTTTGGTGTATTTGATGCGTTGAGCCAAAGTGACACATGATTGACAAAACAGAAACAGTCTGTGTGTGCTCCCTGGGATACGAACCTATGACGTTTAGATTATTACTGTAACGCTCTGCTTACTCAGCTACAGGAAGCGTTTTATTGGCACTCCCTCCCCCACAATATAAAAAGGTTGCGCTGTCATCTCTGGTCACATATTCCACTTTGTCCAAGCTCAGCGTTGACTTGTTTTTCTGATTGTTCTCATTTTTATTTATTTTATTCCTCATATTGTAAAATAGTTTTCCAAATATAAAGCCCTTGTTCCATCTTTCCTCTCTGGTATCACATGGATCAGTTCACTGACCCAACCTATGCAAGCCAGTGCAGCTTAGATCCATCACTGTGGACACAAGGACCGTTTTACTGCGATTCTCTGTCCTGCAGCTCCACGTCACCCAGCAGCTTGGACTTCTGGAGATGGTGACTGAATTACTTGGTCATCTGCTGTGAACTGGACTCCTCCGAGTAGGAGAGGAGTGTCTGTAGCCCTCTTCTCATTGGGCTGCCCTGTAAAATTGGTTGAATAGTTAATATTTCCCACACTTTGTTGAAGTCATTCTACTTAAATATTTCGCCATTGTGTCTTCTCTTCATACCTATAATGCGACAATTAGCTTCATATTCGGCACCGCCACAAAAGTAAATGATATGACATCGAACCGTGGCGGGGGGGGGGGGGGAATTCAGTTTAGAGCACTACACCGGCCAAAAGTATATTACGCTGGATCACATAACTTGCAGACTTAGACGCAGCGTTTGGGATAAACTCGTACCTGGTAGCTCCGACAGGGCATGCTCCACAAACATACATGTAGTTCAGGTATGTCCTATAGTTTGTCGAGACAAAGCACGCACATTCTGAACAGGACCCGCAAGCCCATGTAATTTTCATATTACATCTGTAGGGGGAGCTGGAGTTGCATCTTCAGCGTTGTTGTCCTCACTTTGTTGGCAGAAGTTTCGCTTTAAGCACGCAAAGTTGTATAACGAGTGTTAACATAGGCTACAGTGAAGTACAACCCCAAACACAACTAACACAAGCGATAACATAGTTGTAGCGTGTTTTTTGTTCACCTCTTCAGATATCAAGTTCCAATAAATATCCGGGGACTTGAGCTCTTTTCACACACTTTTGCTCTTGGCGTCGCAGACCTTTACAAAGTATATCGTGCTACGACTACGGCGACTACGCACTTAAGTCGCTTCAGAAACCGCAGCGCATATAAACATCCGGGCTGCAGAGCTGAGTGACGCCCTCTTGTTTACTAGCGTCTAGATACCGCGTTCTTTCCGTTGTAGAATGTGGTTCCGATTTTTTTCTTGTTTATTGATCCCTTGTCAGTCCTCCCTTAGAATCAGTTACACTTTTTGATATCTTTTCTGCTTTATTTCCGCTTCTTTAGCTACGCAGCACTGATCTGGCGGCTGTCCAGCATCTCAAATATCAAATGACAACAGGAACGCGGTTTCTGTAGACAGAAGATCGAGATGGCAGAGTACCCATATCACAGCTTAGGTGCTTTGTGTGAGGATGCGGCGCAATAATACATAATAAAATTGTATATCAATACAAAATCATGCAGACCACGCATATTATCAGGCTGATTATCGGGAAGACCGAAAACTAAAAAAATGTCACATTATTGACAGAATTCAACGAAACCGTCCAGTCAAAATCAAGTATGAGTTTATTTGATCGGTAACATTTTCTTTTCTAAAATTAACAAACTGAAAAAAAAATAATAATAATTTCAGGCTACATTCAACCTATTACAGCTGAAACAGGACAATAACATGAAAACATCAAAGTGCAGTTTTAACATATAAAAACAGCCAGAAAAAAAAAATACAATTATTTTTCAAATATGGTACAAAAAAATCATTTAAAAATTGATAGTTGGTCAACATTTCTACTGCGCCTAATATTAACCGTGTTAGCCGCAGACCTGTGTAAAATTACAGGTTTGGTGTGTAATAGTAGTTCTCTGTGTAGGCCTAAATCGCTAAAAGTAACATGATAAAAAATATCCAAACATGGCTATTCAGTATGGTACAAAAATGTTCCTAGACCCAAAATTCTACTATATGCAGTGTTATATACAGTTAATGGAATTACTATCAACCTCCCAAGATATGTGCACGAACAAAACAGACCAAGATGAAGTTAGAAGATGGATGGATGTTGTAGTGTCATTTCGTAAGATTGACCATTTAATGCTTAACATGTTACTGTAAACCATTGTCTGCCTGATGCCGTCGAGTTCCTTCACATGGGGGCAATTTTAGGGGCCGTGCTGCAGATACCACACATCATGCAATATCTATACAACATGAACCAGGCCATTCTGTAAACCAAACTATGAGTTATGCATAAATCTACCCACCATATCAACTTCTGTTCTTCTCTGGACTGTATTGGCTGTCTACCGTCCTGTCTATCCCCAGTGTAGGTGCCTGGATCAGGCATATGTATGTCACATATTGTCTTTTAGCCAACACTTAAATCCAGAGTATCCATTTTCATAGAATAATCCTAGGTAAGGTAAGTACTTTGCTCTAGAACACTACAGATGGGGTTTCAGCAACACGTCTGTGTCCTTAATGGCTGTGCTAGCGGCTGCTCCAGCAACCCTGCACCACAGCTTCCTAACATCCCTACTTCAGTTACGAATCACAGGCACCGCACTGGGCTGCTCTGAGTCCTGCTCTCAGGTAAACCCTGCCGGGTGACCTAGGGAGGCTCTCTTATTGCAGTCCAGCAGCAGTAAGTGAGTCCTCGGCTGTCCTCTGCTCTATTCTATGCTCAGTCTTATTTTCCACTCTATTTTTTTCTCGTTTATTCAAATGTCTAGCTTATAACTGATGGAACAGAATTAATGTGCCTATGTTCTTTAGGACAGGGTATGGTTTGTATAACCTGGGGCATGATAAGCTTCTTGTTAGGCTTTTCCCTGTAATGGAATGATAGCAATAAGGAACGCTGAATGAACAATTAGAGGGAGACTAGGCTGGAATAACATCAGGATAAAATAAAGTTTCATATGAGGGGTGCAAGGCAACAAAGGGCAGAGAATGGAGAAAAAACATGTCTTCAGAGAGGCTGCAGTGTCAGCAGGCTTTACAACAAAAACAGTAACACTTTACTTGACGAGGCACATGTAATATGATTTTATGCTATTACTTAAGTATTAATTAATCACAATTTACATGCTGATCTCATGTTTATTCGTCATGATACATCTTTTAACCCCCGCAGTTATATTTGTTAATATATCTTCATTCTGGAAACCTTTGTGAACTACTGAAGGAACAAGTAATGAATAACACAAGTGAAATAGCTAATATCATGTTTGTTAATCAAACATGATGCATCTTTTATCTCAAGTAGTGACTATATTTGTTCATGATTTGTACTTCAGTAGTAACTGAGTTATTACTAAATATTTGTGCCCTGTCAATTAAAGCATTACCCAAAAATCTAAAAATTTGCACTTAAGTGATTGGGTGTTTCTAAACTGCCCATAATGATCTGTGCCATGTGAGGGACTGGTATTACACCAGGTGTGCCTCCCGGGATAGTATATGTCAATGTGGCACATGATGTAGAGAACTTGTAGTTGATACAATTGTTTGTCACACTTGTTAGTTTTTATATTTTATAATGTAAAGATATTAGTTGAGCCAAATTAGATACAACATTCACTGTATGGCAAAAGTATTTGGGCACCAGCTTGTCCATGACCTCATTTCAAAATATGAAACTAGTTGGCCCATTCTTGCTATAATAATCTTTGCTCTTCTGGGAAGGCTTTCCTTGAGATATTAGAACATTGCTGGTGGGATTTACTGCCATTCATGTTGGCTTTTGCTGGTGGGTGATCAGGTCGCTTTCTGTGAGCTCGTGTGACCAACAACTTTGCACCCAAACTTGCTCCCAGATGTTTTGACCTTCCCAGTCACTTCACTTGCGGTTGACCAGGGCAGCTGAAGCAGGGCAGAAATGTGGTGAACTGACTTGATGGAAAGGTGACATCTATAACAATGTGAAGTGGAAAGTCACTAATCATTTTTGTAAAACCACCCATTCTTCTGCTGATGTTTTTGGCATGATACTGTGTGACCGTGTGTTTAATCACACACCAATGTTAGAAATGGGTGTGGTCTAATTTAATCTAATTAATCGGGGTGTCCATTAGGGTGTAACGGTATTCAGTATTTTATTGGTACGCCCGATGGTTCAATTCGCACACGTGAACCACGGTATTACGATATGCCTGTTATTTTCCTATACATACTGGCATGAGTATAAATGGTGTTTTTTCAAAAAAAAAAAAAAAAAACCATCTAAAAAACTGGGGTTGTCTTATTTTTGAGGGCTAGAATTTAAATGTCATTACACAAGAGCAGATGGCATAAATTATCCACCTCTTTGCTAAAGGTATCCGCATACTTCAAACGTAATGACGTCATTTCAGTAAATACGGCAGTATATGAGCAGTGACCCCGCCCGCTGTCGACAACTGGCTGACATAATATGACGCTGTGGGGTAGGTTAGCAGCAGGTGTTCTGTCATAAAATACTACCTATCGAGACGTGCTAGCAAGCCTTTCTGCGCATGTGCAGTTCCATCGTCTTGGGATTAGGGTTAGGTTTTAGGGGTTATGGTTAGGGTTAAGGTAACGGTTTTAGGGGTTTTGGGGGGGGGGGGTAGGGTAAGAGTTAGGGTTAGGGCTATCGATTAGCACTACGGTAGCATTTTTTGACAAGGCAGCATATATCGACAGAACACCGGCATGCGTTGTACCGCAGCGCGCTTATCTTTAAATGGTGTAAATTAATGTGTATTTATGTTAATTGTAAATATCATAACTGTGTAATGTTTGCTATGGAATGCATGCATTTTGTTACTGCGTAACTGAGTGTCATGTAAACTGCTGCTTTCCTTTTCTGTTCTGCTGCTAGTATTGAACCGACATTTGCTGTCAAAGAGAGTATCATTTTAAAGAACGGTGGTCTTTTTAAAAATGACTACCACTCGCCATAGTATGTTTTTTTGCCCCCTTTATGTGGGTCTGCAGCATCAAGAACATTCTGCTCTCGGGTTGTGGAGTTTGTAATTTTGGATTGTCCATCGGTCTACACTTACTGTGTTGCAATTTTGCTTTTTAATAATGATATGCTTAACGCCGTATATATACATTTTTATGAAATTAATTTTTTTTTCATTATAAAAATAAGATTTGGTAGCAATTGCCTTGTTTCAGTGAGTGTTCACATGCTTATTGTTTTACAAAGAACCTCACCATACAGAAATAGGAATCTCATTAGGGTACCAGCTTCATTTTGCACTCCTTATTACTTTTACATTTAATATTGCCCATAAAAGTATGTACCCTGTTCATATAAAACAGAGAAGGCAAATCACTTTGAGGTTATCAAAGCTTAGTGAGAATGCCAACACAGAATGCTTAGACAGGTAGCTCAATTAATGTTACATTTTCTGTTTTTTTAATTTAATATTGCCTGTACAGGTACAGTACTGTACATACCATGTACACTGTTAATTTAAAATAGAATAAATTAAGTTAGTCATGCTGCCATTTTCCTGAATGGAGAGTCATTATATGGAAAAATAAATAGTTCATTGTTTCAGCAAAGGATGATGTTTTTAATTTTTCTTAAATATAAAAACACTGAAACCGAACCGTTACTGTGGCCCAAAAACCTGATACAAACTGAACCTTGGGAAAAGACGCACAGTCACACCCCTAGTGTCCACATACTTTTGGTCATATCATGCGTTTAGATTTTCCTATCAGCCTACAACTGACTCATTTACTTGATGTTCGACAGTAACAGTTCCAAGGATTCTAAAGATCAGAAAATAGTGTATCCTACTGTCATTACATTAGTGATTAATTTCACAAGTAGTAATAAAATACTTATTTTCAGTCGTTATAATACATATATCTAGTTATAACAAGCACACTTATCAAAAGAGTCCCTATATCACAATAGCATTCATTCATTTGTGGAAACTATACAATGTAACACCCTGTAACCCTGACCAGGATATGTGGCTGGAAGATGAATGGATGGAATGTAAAAACTTCATTAATGCTAATGTTTGACGTACAGTTTGTAATTCACTGATCCATACAACACGATGGGCAACTTTAATCTAAAGCAGGGGTGCCCAACTCCAGTCCTGGAGGGCCAGAGCCCTGCACATTTTTGGGTTTCCCCTCATTTAACA
>JAODLC010000113.1:4585849-4597231 GCA_026781145.1 Hippopotamyrus pictus
GCACGATCAGGGAAGCACACGTGGATAATGAGGGGGCGTGGCACACATGAGGATCGAACGGAGCCGGGCGTGACATATACAACTTTCCCCGGCCCATTCAAAGGTTCATACAGTACGACCTATATATGCACCCAGAAAGGCCTGTTTAATGTAACATGAGGCTAAAACAGAAAGTGAAATAAAAGAATGGAAATCCCCTAAATGCCGGTTTTAGGCGCAGCCAAGCCCTTTTACTTCTTTTTGTTATACATAATTTATACTTTTTTATTTGCTATGTTTTTACAAATTTATTTCCTATTATTTAAGCACTTTACATACGAGACTTTAAAATTAGTCCAAAAACGCAAACTATAAAAAAAGAAAAGTGTTAGAACCAAAATAGGTTAAGATTAGGGTTAAGATTTTAAAAATGCCCCTTCCATTTAGATATAGATATTGTGAAATATCCTATCCTGTCGTTGTAGTTTGAAAAAATGCACTGTCCCAAGAAGTCATTTATTAAACTGAAGTCTAATATTAGCTAAAAAGAAGCTGGAATAAATTGTTTGACATCGTTTACAACTCTGCAGATATATTACCTGGAATATGCATTTCGTCATTTCATTTGCCGGTGATGGTTCCAGAATATACTTATAACGCTTTTAACAGAAACATCAGTACGCAACAGGAACTAGAATAGCAGGTTCAAGCAAAAACGAAACAGTGCTGCGACGGAGCAGCATGAATCCTCGCGCGGTAAATATGCCGCAGTTACCTGACAACTTCCTGCTGCCAGAGACCTAGGCGCCGAGGTGAGTTTATTGGGCAATTTAGTACTATTTCCCGTTAATCTCGTGTCGATTTCTTATTATTTTTGAGGATGCCAGTCTGTCTAGGAGAGTTACTCAGATCCGACCTCTTTCGCAGCTAATTATAGCAGTGATAATTTAAGAAATGCTGCGATGGGCTGGCACCCCGTCCAGGGTTGTTCCCTGCCTCGTGCCCATTGCTTCCGGGATAGGCTCCGGACCCCTCGCGACCCACTACGGATAAGGCGGGTTGGGAAATGGATGAATGGATAATTTAAGAAATGGTACGTGTAGTGCCGGGTATGGCAGTCCTATAGCTCACAGCTTCCGACCACAGCCGCTATAGCTGTATATTCCTTTGAATTAATATATTAATTGAATTCGCAGTACAAACAAAGCCGGCTGCACTGGGTTTGTGACTTTACATACATGTATCATTTAATTTTGGGTTTCAAAGTTATGAGTAAATATGCGTTAACGGTGTCATCTGGATAAAATATACTTAAGGACGTTATTAATTGTTTAATATTATATTTCTTTATATTAATGCTGTATTGGGTAGCACTTGTGTCTCAAGTCAAGTCAAGTTTATTTATAAAGCACTTTAAAAACAACAATAACAGCTGACCAAAGTGCTGGACAAGCAAGGAAATACGACCTAGGAGACAAATGGAGAGGGCAACACAAAATAAAACATGAAACAAAATACAAAAATAAATAAATAAATGAAATTACAGGTAACTAAATAACACGTTCATGATGTATTGAATGCCAGGGCATAAAAATGGGTTTTAAGATGAGATTTAAAAACAGCCAAAGAAGGAGCCAGGGGTATGTGCAGTGGCAGCTCATTCCAGAGCTTAGGTGCCATCACTGCAAAGGTCTCACACCACATAATGGCTTATGGTGTACGTGGGATTCTTAGGCCTCTTTCTCTTTGGTCCACATATGTATTCATCTCTCGAGATGCAGGATGGCTCATCTGATGTTTCCGCTGTTCTGTAGGCCCCTGCCTTTTTTGAGCTACCTGCACTGCATATGTAGATATAATAAGAGATTTATGCACTGCAGCTAATACACAATACCCTTCTCCTGTAAGCTAAAATGTCTTAATTTTATGAGTGAATTTTTGTGCCATAGATTGATATTCACAATTAAATTCAGTCATGAATTGTTGTCCAGGATATGTGGTTTGGAGATGGATGAATAGGAACTATTTGATGTTGATATGCTTATTATATAATGTGGGATGGTAGAGTGGCTCAGTCCTCCTGCTGCCTTCTCATTTTGACCCCCTGTGGTCCTGTTTCGTTTCCCTGCTGCTGTATTACTCAGTAAAGCCCATTATGTTTTCCTGATGCCTGCACTCAAGTCCTTTGGCTTCCGTATGTGACAGAATGACCAGACTCCCCAAACTGCCTAGCGGCTATCCCCAGGGGACCTGGCTTCTGCACAGGACAAAAACTAGCAAAAAATTTAGCAAAATATACATCTTACCATAGAAATTAAGTTTATTTTGAGTTACATGCAATAAAATATTGAAATAATTTATGTATTTGTGTGTTTCTGATTTTTGGCTACCCAATTGGGGAAAATTACTTCAAATAAGATGGAGTTAGCGGATTAGCGGTAAAATTAGTCCAAAAACGCAAACTATGAAAAAAGAAAAAAGCATATGGAAACTAATTTTTAGGTTAGCTGTGCCCAACACTGCTGAAAGCAAGGTAAGGCGAGTTATTTATATACAGGAATGGACATAACTGGTACACAATTACGCATTCACCTTTAGAAGCGATACGTGTGGCAATTAATTGTTGTAACAGCGTGAATGCATATACGTATTTTATGTGCATTTGCGCCGATATGACAAGAAATTATCGTGCATTTTAACCTTTATATGCTAATTTGTACTTCATTTGCGGTATAGAGGTTAAAATGCAAGGTAATTTCTCACATAAAATACATACATATTTGCCATCCATCCATCCATTACCATCCGCTAGTCTGGGGTTTGGGTCGTGGGGGTAGCAACTTCCGGAGAGATACCCAGACCTCCCTCTCCCCAGCCAGCTCTACCAGCCCTTCGGGAGGGATTCCGAGGCGTTCTCAGGTCAGCTGAGAGATGTAATCCCTCCAGCGTGTCCTGGGTCTGCCCCGGGGGCCGGTGCAATGTTTGCTTTTCATCAGGGTTTTTTTTCGGATTGCTCTTCGTCTGGCCCCTCACCCGGGACCTTCTTGCTTTGGGAGACCCTACCAGGGGCTATTGCCCCCGACAACATAGCCCCCAGGGTCACTGAGGCACGCAAACCCCTCCACCACAATAAGGTGGCAATCCAAGGGGAGGCCTCCCGCATGTATTTGCGCTTTTACATTAATCGATTGCCGCACTTATCGCTTTTAAAAGGTGAATGCGTACTTGCGTACCAGTCATGTCCATCCCTGTTTATATAACACATTTCAGACACAAGGCAATTCAAAGACAGAAGAATGCATTAAAAAAGACAAATATAACACTGAAATCGATAAAGCATGTAGCTATTTAACCACATCAACATATTATTAATCTAATAAAACATATCAGTGAAACAATTATTATGGAGCTAAGTGCATGGTCATAATCACTAAAACGTCATTATTGAGCTGAAAATACATGGATTAGCCTATCTGATAAAACATGTCGTTATACTGTTAAGCAAAATGTAAATGATTTTTTTTTATATAATATGATTATAAGACCAGCAATTAACAATAAAAAGTATCTGGGGAGTAAGATTATATTTATTTCATAAAAGGAAATTCACAAATAGAAAAAGGAATATCAGTATACTGTTCCGGTTATTAATGCTGCCCACAGTAACACGATTGGCCACTCTGCATTCAGAATCAGATGTTCTGTCTCCTGCTTTAACTGCTAGAAGTCCTTTGGATTTACAGCTGTAAAGACATATATATATAATATGAGAAACCATTTTGATAAAACATAGTACAACTCATAGGAAAATAACATTTTATACATGATTTCAGCGCATAAATAATATAAAAATCTTACTCTGTGTGTGGTTTGCAGGATGTAAAAGAGCCATTAGAGTATGAATTATCACTGCAGTCCTCACAGACGATATCGATATATTCTGTTCCTGGAAGGAGTACAAATTGTCTTTAAGACACAAATTTTAGGAAGACAAACAAATGTTTTGTTTTATTTATTATTACATTGGTATTGAGAACATCCACACAAATCCATACAAACCGGGCTGTTTGATGAACTGTCCAGGTTTGCAGGTTGTGTGTTTATTGGCTGCCCTGCACCCTCCCTTATAAGGATTAATACAATAGTGCCCTTCCAGGACCCCACACACTGTGTCTGAAGAGGGTGTACATGCTCTCACTGTTTTCAATCCAAGGCCTGTTTGCAGGAGATAATGAACCACATCATGATATGAAGATCCATGTACACACTGATTCTGTTCAAAATTAATATCTACAATATACAAGTTATGAAATCATGTAAAACTGTGGTATTCTCACCCGGGTCACAGACAGTACATGGTTTGCATTTGGTCAAACCGTTTGGCTCGTCTGTGAAAGTCAAACCAACACATGGAACACAGGAAGTACTGGACTGTGCTGTACAGTGTTTGTAAACTCTACTTCCTGAAAAAGAAATTGAATTGTGTTCAACTGGCAAATTTTATAGAAAATGGAATTAATGGCAAGTTTAGGACAAGCAAACCCCCACTGAGATGGACTCCCCAATGGCAGTATGAGCCAGTCTTCCAAAAGACTCACCTTGAGGACACACAGGACAGCACTCCCCACCTATTTCATACTCAGCCTGGTTACACGAATAGCAGAGATTACAGATAAGAAGCATATGGACGGTAATCACCTGAAAGAGACAAATTTGTTTATATAATTATATATATATAGGAATGGACATAACCGGTACGCAACTACGCATTCACCTTTACAAGCGATACGAGCGTGTAATTTAACCTTTATATGCTACTGTGCAATTTAACCTGTATATGCTAATTCGTACTTCATTTATAGAGGTTAAAATGCATGGTAATTTCTTGTCATATCGGCGCAAATGCACATAAAATACGTATAAGCACTGTTACAACAATCGATTGCCGCACGTATCGCTTTTAAAGGAGAATCCATTCTTGCGTAGCAGGTATGTCCATCCCTGTATATAGTCGTCATTTCGTATATTTTCATATCTTATTTTATTTCAGTTTATGGAAATGTTTTCATTAACAATTATAACCCTGTCTTGCATACTATACTTACATTGTGCATGGTTAGTTTTATTAAAATTCTTATTTATTCTTATAACATTCATACCACTTCATAAACATGACTTTTAAGAACAGCTTTGCCTGTGTGTCGGCACTAGAAGAGTGAACATTGAGGACCAGCACTGCATTGCATTCGTACCGGCCCACATTCTGTCACGTCAGCCCTGAGATACTACATTCTGTATGACTCAGCCCTGAGCATCACGGGACATAGAGAGCAGACGACGGGGCAGAAGCAGTGTGTACTGGCTAAAATGTTACTGCATTCATTCTTATGTAAACAGAATTTGCAAATATCGAGGTCCAAAAAAATTATCGAGGTTATGTCCATATATTGTGTGATAAGTCGATAATTAATTATTGTGGCAGGTCTAAATGAAATGTCATTTGTTGCTGCAAAAGGGTCACGTAAAATATTAAAAGTTGCCTTGAAACAGGGCTGAATGGTATTGGAAAAATTCACATTACAATATTTGAAATTATAATAAAAAAATTACTGGGAAAAAAAAACAGTAAAGTAGAACTTCATTCTCTACCAAAAGAGTATATATTCACATTCTGGTCAACTCCACAAAACCTCTGCTGGTGCACTGACAAGTCACTGTTATTTGGAATTTTATCTATTTAGTCTTTACACCCCTAAATTGCAACTGACTGTCTATTGAAGTGTAAGTTGTACGTATATTATCATATATACACGTTGCAGCAGTGTGGATGGGTAGCTGACAGATGTGGGTTTAAAGTATTCAAATTTTGTCTTTCCAATTCAAACAGTCTCTGAGAAACTGAAAAAAATGAAAAAGTGTTGCAACTGTCTCAACTCTCCCCAACTTCGTTTTAACAAAGCTGGAGACCAGGATGAGTCTCATGAACTGATAGTCAGTACTGCCTGAAAAGGAGTGAAATTGATAACTCTATGCATTAGCTAATGAATTGCAGTGACTTACACCAATCATGAAACCTTTAAAATCCTTTGGCCACAGCATGGTAATCCATTTTTTCCCAAGTGCAGTTCACTCCTTTTCCATTTGCTTGGAATCCTGAAATGCCAGTCTAGGAGAGAAGAGAAGGTGCCTTTAAACAGAGTTTGTCATCCACTATATATTACCTAATAAATTACATCAAATCTTCTCCTGCAATTTCTTGAATGAAAATTGAACAGAACCAACCCAGTGAAACTAGAATCTATCCTGAATCACAGTCAGGAGTAGCTGACAGATAGAACGTGACTGATGTATCATGGACTGCCAAAACATGCTGCGGCTCTGCAGCACCTAACTATTCTGGTTACCTGTATACCTTGCGCTGTGATTATGTACACAATGTAAATATAATGTGGGTCTTCATGTATTAATGCTGTAAATAATAAGTGTTGTAACTAGAGCTATTGCGATTATTCAATTAAACTTGATTACTTGGCAATATGACAGAAGGAAGATGATGCATACAGGACGGTGGTCAAAAAAAAGGCAAAAGCATCATCAAGCATGGAAGTACTTCACGTTAAAAGTGAATGAAAATGCAAAGCAGAACTTCATTATCACCACAGCATGACCATAATGCAAATACATCTTAGAAGACATTCAGTTTTGACTCACCCAGTAATGCGAGCTTAGCTATAAATAGGTCTATGTCCCATTTAGCCTCTTGAATTAGCCCAGCCTGTCTTTGTCATCACTTTGACTTAAATTATTTTGCTTAATATGATTCCTGCGTGTCAAAATAATTGCTGCTAAAGTGAAGGTTAGTCACATCATTTATCCACATCATTTTACATAGTATTGTACATAATAACCAATTGATATAATTTTTTTAATGCCCTGAAAGTCAGCTCAAAACCATCTTCACCAGCGGGCACGGTGTGCGGCACTTCTGGTTGATGCCATTTAGCCTGCTCAACGCCATGGCCACATTCAAGAGGCTCATGGATCACATCCTGACCCACGTCCCCCGGACCCAGTGCATCATCAACCTCTGCTGGTTGCTGGTACACGCCTCTGACTTCACCAGGATACGCCGGAACTTGGACACTGTGCTTTCTGCAATCTGGAGGGCGGGTTTGCGGCTGAGTCCCCAGAAGTACTCTCTCCTCCATTACAAGAAGCACTTCCTGGGCCATGTCATCAGAAGGGAAAGCGTGGCCACCCACTCATAGAAGACGACGGCAGCGCAGAGCTGGCTAACTCCACATACAGTGGCAGAGCAGCGGAGCATCCTGGGACTAGGGTCGCATTACTGGCGCTTTGCAAAAAAAACTCCAGCAGCATCGCAGAACTGCTGCATCATCTTACAGGAAAGGAAGCAATTTCGTACGGATGGATGCCTGTGCAGCAGGGTTTGTGTACCTTCGTGAGATGCAGTACCACCAAAAATCCTGGGGTCAGTATGATCACCTTTTGTCACATGATTATGTGTTTACACACAGAGTAAAGTAGCATTTGATTTTTTTAAGAATGAGAGCTGTGTGGTAATTAGCACAAGTAGTTGCAAGGAGCTGAATCGAGTGTGTTAAATGAGGGGAAACCCAAAAATATGCAGTCCCTCCAGGACTGCAGCTTGACACCCTTATGCTAGAACATTTATATTCGGTTACAGAAAAAACATAGCAAGCTTTGCAACTTAAATGACTGTTTTAAGATTATCTTGAAATGCCTGGGTCAGCACCCGGCCGACACGCCTTTTGTGTCTCCTCCTCGTTTGGCCAGCAGGTGTCCTCGTCCCTGTTGCTTCCTTCGACCCTTGTGCATTCCTTGTTCCCTGGACTGCCATATAGCTCAGTAGGCTGAGCATGAAGCTCAGAGGCTGAACCTGCTGGTAATGCGTTAGAGGCTGGCTTAAAACTAGCCTCATCTGTTTTTTTTTTTTTTTTCTTATATGAGTTTTTGTCATTTTTAGTATCTTCTGTAAGTTCTGTTCCCAAGTTCCTTCCCATGGTTTGCCCTCGTTATTTTGTAATTATTCTACTTTGCTTTAGTTTCCTAGTGTCAGATTATGTTTTCTAGTCTGATAAGTTTCTTAGCTTTCATTTTGGAATTTACCCAGAAACAAGAAATGATATATTCTGATTGGTTGACATGTGGTTATTAACTCTGTATATCTCAGACAGCTATGCAGAAAACTCCACCCCATAAGCCTGCGCCTCGCCCATTAATTCTATATAACGGGACTCCTTGGTGAGCCTTACCTCTCACTTCTCAGTATATGGGCAGTATCGCCGATACCGATATGAATACTTTTTAATAATTAAGGTAGATGCATCATCAAATTGCTAAAGCTGAATTCATTTTCATTACTTTTATGTGTTTTTGTGATTTTTTTTTTATTAATTACTTAAAACCCAGGACAGAATTTTGGCAAAATTTATAAGTAAATAAATTCTTTATTATAGAACACAAGTAACACAAAATGTCTTTTTCTTAAATAAAGTGCACAAAATTAGAGAGCCGGCTTTGAAAAAATAAATAAATAAATAAATAAATAAATAAATAAATAGTGAAAATACAATAAATGAAGTGCAATAAAAATACAATAAAGTGTGAGTCGCGTGACGGTAAAACATCAAAACACAAGAGGGAGAAGGAGCAAAACCTCCTCTGAGCTGTGACAGCCGGGAGCGGCAACTGAGAGCAACAGCACTGACACAGACAGCCGCAGTGCATTCAGGAGAGAAACTGAAACTGAAGTATCGATCTCGATCAATATCAATACCAACATTATTATCAATACTTGGATCGATTCGCCCGCCACTATTTCTCAGAATGAGAAACACAAGGTGTGGTGTATGAGCGTGTGAACTGGTTGACAATGCGTGTGTCTGCATATCATAGACAGGAAGAAAATATTATTTTAACCATTTCCAGATGCCTGTTATTAAAGGAGAAAGTGGAGGCTACATATATAGTATACAGGGACAGTGGTGGCCTAATGGTTAGGGACGTGTACTTGTAATCGAAAGATTGCTGGTTCGAATCCCCGACCAATAAGACACCAGTGAGGTACCCTGAGAACGGTACCGCCCCCGGGCGCTGAATTATATGTGGCGTGTCAACAGTGGCAATCACTAATCATAAAATTCTACATTCCGTGCAAAGAAACAAAAAACACTATACGTCGGTAAATTAACAAAAGGTGAAGCGCAGTTGTTTTCGGGTGCACGCTCTCTCACTCGCTCTGAACGAGGGTAAATAAAACGCCATGAGAAATACACAGGAATTACTATATGTAATTTTAATTATTATTGTTGTTGTTATTACAATTAAGCACGCACGTCTTAAGCAGTTCTAGCACGTTCATTATATGCACTTGTGCGAAAGCAGCTTGTCGCAGGGTTACACGCAGGAGTAGTTTAACGGAGTCGCAGTCTGTTTTAAAGCCATTATCCTCCTAATTTACATTTATGACGCTCTACGTTGAAGTGTGTCCTCACATTTTAGGAATACAGCCTTAGAAGACATCGAGTGTAAGGCCATTTACTTTACAATTATATCTGAATGAATAACTAGAACGTTTTACATGGCGGAAACAGGCTTCATAGAGACTAGTTTTTGGGTCTGCAGATCCAAACTGCCGCCATTTGTGTTGCTAAATTTAATATTAGGTTTAGCCAGACTGTAGACAAAGGTTAAATGAAGGCAGAGGTAACACCGATAATAACCGATTATTACAGTCGACGTTTTCTCATATAGACTATGCAATTATCAATTTGGGTAAAATGTATATAGGATCAATCTTACCGTTTATCGCTTGCTTCTTGTTGTAAACAAAATAGGAACGATGGAAACTAAAATGCGCTAAGCTTGGGGCGGGGTGGGAGGGTGCTGGTTAGTGAGAATAAGTGGTTGTAAGAGATTAGGGTTGTAATGCATATGAATGGTCATGGTACTTCCCAGTCAACACTGGGTTGTTAGTAAACGGAGGTGGATTTAACAGGCGTCAAAGGCACATGAGCAGGACTCCTCTGAAGTCCCCGGTTCTTCACATTTGCAGCCTGGGGCGGTGGAGTACTGAATCATCAGTGATGTTTATGCCCGGTTCACCTTCAACGATCAGCCCGCAGGGTTTTCCACTGAGATGAGCAGAAAGGCGTAGACATATCCGCGGAGGCTTAATTCGTAAACAACGTGGTCATATAAAAAGCGACGCCTGTCCGTTATGTTGTACAATGTTGTCGAGTAGGGATTTTGGCATGTTTATGCTTCGTGGGAAATTATGTTCACTTCCCTGAATGTTTGTGTAGTAGGGTGATCACATAATCCATGTCAGGGGGGACACTGTGACGTACTTCAGGTTTTACAATCTATACTTTAAAAACTGAAAGGCTCCCGAATCGGTATCGTTCGTTCTTTATATTTTCTGTTTCAAAACCAAATCGGAAAAACAAACGGCGGCGTTTTTTGGTCTTTCCGTTTTAAAATCAGAAGGTGAAAAACATAAAACAGGAAAAGAAAAAAACATACGTCGTGTTCTGTTTTTCTGTTTTAAAACCAAACGGGAAAACTGTACACCCTTGCTTAAATCCGACAAGTTACCACGATAAGCCAGTAACCCTGCTTCATAGTACAGGCCACAGCATAGCTGGTTAGCAGCATGGCCAGTGTAATGCATGCTGGGTATACCAGCATATGCTGTGTTTTGGTGCTGGTGGGCGTCCGTCATTAATGAAACATTGCTGGTGGACCAGCTTCATGTGAAGGTAGACAAGCACAGCTCTGCTGGTCCGTCAGCTACACCAGCAACAAACCAGCTCTAACCAACATAGACCAGCATGCAAATCATGGTGGTCTGTGCTATTTATTTTCAGCAGAGATGTGGTTTATGCACAGACCAAAAGTATTTAAGAATAATTTTATGGTTGGGGTGAGGCAGTTCTGCGGGTTGGGAATCAGCATGTTGTTGGTTTGAATCCCATGATTCAAATGATGGTGAGTGATCTCACCATTGGGCCATTGAGCAAGACCCTTAACCCCAATTGCTCCAGGGACTGGCTGAGCTTACTGCCTCCGCTACGCCAGTTTCATGAGGTGGCCTCCTGGGATACTCTTCCAGCTGTTCTTATGGAGGTCCTGCATATTGTGTGTGTGTGTGTGTGTGTGTGTGTGTGTGTGTGTGTGTGTCTGTACTGTCTATCCTGGTTTGGTGCTGGTCAGAGCTGGTTTGGTGCCAGTGTTGCTGTTGGACCAGCATAGCTGTACTAGCCTGCCTGAACATTTTGCCACAACCTTGAGGCGGATGGGCTACAACAGCAGAAGACCCCACCGGGTACCACTCATCTCCACTACAAATAGGAAAAA
>JAODLC010000113.1:4603933-4614891 GCA_026781145.1 Hippopotamyrus pictus
CAGTTCTGAAGGCGAAAGGGGGTCAAACACTGTATTAGTATGGTGTTCCTAATAATCCTTTAGGTGAGTGTATATCTGTGGAGTAATATGTAGCCCTAAGAGTCATTTGAATATTATGTTTTTCTTAAAATATACATTTTCTTCCAGCATCAGAAAGCTGTTTCGTCTCCATGTTTCAATACTTACAGAGTAAATGTGGCAAACGATGCTCAGAGCATCTGCTTTGCAGAATTGCTGACATGCTGCTGACCCATTACACAGGGGTGTGCAGTGTGTTATACCCATATAAACTGTATAACTTGTGCATATTACAGGAAACAGATTTTACAATAAGAAATTAAACACACTCCAAAGGCAAAGCTACAGATATACAGCAATCCCTGTACAGTTACTGGTGGAATCAGTCTTTTTAGTCCTATTCTGCTTCAGTACAGGTCAGGCAGAAAGACCACTGGCCACCTCATCTGCCTTCAGCCATCCAGTTACAGCCAGTCTTCAGCAAGCCATCTGAGGACTTTCCTCAAACACTTAAAGAAAAAAGTCCATTATTGCTAGTAGGAAGGGGATGGTGCATCACCAGTCACCAATTCCTTAAATATTAGGGGAAACAAAATAAAGCATCAGATGACAGAGACAGAAGTGTTTCTCACACTGAAACAGAAAGCAGAAGCTTCTAGATATGAAGTGGTTCTTATGGGAAACCATATTTGCTATAAAGATCTCGGTGCTGTAGTTGATCCAATTGTCCATCTCAACAGTAATCAAAAATATATTAAAAAAATCAGAAAATATACATTTAGAGTACCATCTGTCCAAATGTTTATGCTGGCTGTGGTTGTGGGTGGCCTGGAATCTTGTATCCTTAAATATAAAGTACTGATGACAGATGCATGGAGAAGCTCGTTCCCTGACCACAACCCACCCCCTCCCCCCCCCAAAATATCCACACCCTCTTGGTGAAACTAACATAATAGCAAAAGTGAAACATGCAGGGACAACAACACAATCATTCAGCTTGGAGAAGCACAATGTCTGTACTGTCGTATCACAAAGCTGATCATGTGGCCAGAGGCAACAGCAGTCACTTGATATTCTGGGTGACTGACCGCAAATGAAACAAGCTTGTGATCTGACTTTTCCCTGCCCCAGGAGATCCAGGCCCACGTCTTACATGTACTTAATAAAATGCTTAATTTTCACATTTTTGTTTCTGTTGTGGTTCTTTAATCTGTAAGATGAATTAACATGCAGAATTGGGGCAAAGCCTAGGCTTCCCACTTGCCTGTGTTTGTGTATGACTGGATATTTCAGTGCAGTATAAGCTCTGTTTTTGCTGAAGCATCTTGTTGTGTCTGTTTTAATATTGCAATAGGGCAACGAATTCCTTGTATTTGTTACATACTTGGCTAATAAAGTCAGATTCTGAAGTAATAATGACATCACCACTGGGCCCTTAACTGCTCCAGGGAGGCTGGCTGACCCTGTGCTCTGACCCCAGGTTTCCTAACTTGTACATCACTTTGGATAAAAGTATCAGCTAAATGAATGTAAATATAATAGCAGTTTGACTCAATTAACATGCAGTTTTCTGGATTAGATATCTGGAGAAACCCTGTTATTTTACATCCAAACAAGATAAATGTCAGTTAAGCAATTAAAGCAACAATAGGTTAAAACAAAATGAAAGAACACAAATGAATTTCACTTAAACTCTGGCTTGAAATCGAATTACCCCTTTGAATAACATGGATTCATTATTATTGTGTTTATAAGGCATCATTGTCAATGTGTTTAATAGCTTTTTTGAAAACTTCAATGGTTCAAATGATTCAGCACAGCTACAACTATTTATTACTGTTTATAATCTGATAAAATAAGTATTTTGTTCAAGTGTGACTAAATGAAAGATCTTATCCCAAAAAGGTATTTGAATAAATAAATTGTGGTTTTCATGAAAATGAAACTAAAATTTTTACAAACCAAATTTGCAAATTGATCAAAATAAAAGATTTTTAAAGTGCATTCCACACCCGTTCAGTACATTAACTTCCATACTCCAACTGCCACTGTCTATCACTTCCTTCGTATCACTGTCGCTGTTCCTTTTGCTTTTCCCCATTTTCCTCTTGGTGCTTCAGTTAATATCATCCCCCCACTTCTGCATTCTGTGTATAACAGTTCCATGGAGCATAAAGCAAATAATCGGGGTAGAAAATTTACCTTGAGGATTTTTAACTGAATTATTTGAATCCTTTCAGTCCTTATTAAAAAACTGAGAATGTTTTCTTACGGCAAAATTTGCATAAAACAAAATTAAAAACATTTTCATGGATTGGTTAGTAACTGTATTACTAAAAGACAATTCAATGAGAAACATCTAAATAAACACTTTAATTATAGAAAAAAATGTATACAAAATTATAAGCAGTATATTTCTTTGCTATTGTATAAATGTATGGTTACAATTATAAATAAATTCACATAGCCTCAGGCAAATTTTTACCAGAGATTTAAAAAACAGACCAGTTGATGGCCCAGCGGACAGCACTCTGTCCTCACACCTCCAGGCTGTGGGTTTTGATTACAGTCTCTGCTCTGAAGAATGTCTCTGTGGTCAATCAATACCACTGTCCAACTAGCAAAATGTCAATTTCCTGTTATCACGCATCTAGAGACCAGGATTCACTCCTAACAGAGCACTAGGTGTCTGCTTCCATGTCCATAAGAAGCTCCTTTGGACTCCAGTGGACTTCTTGATGTTGCCAGAACTTCTGTAGCCAATGTTGGGAAAGCAGAGTAGGAGCCAATCACAGGGCTCCAGTGATATGAGGAGGCAGGTTTATTTATTTAAAAAAAGAGGGAATCACAGTCAAGAGAATCAGCCAAGAGTCAAGTCGGGTAAGGAGGACTTTCTGTAAAGACCACCAAGACATGGACTTAGCAGCAGAAAGAGGATCTGCAGCTGATTTGTTTTTTTTTTTTCAAACTGCAAAGAATATCCACACTGGTGTCTGAAAGCCAGGAAGAGATACAGATGTTACAATCCTCTGGACAAAAATCAAGGATTATTTAACCTCTGAGCAGTTGAAGAATTTAATCCTGAGCAGAAGGAGGTGAAACATCCAGAAGTATCAGGCGTCTCCTCTGTGGGTTTATGTCACATCATCATCTTATACCTGAGGAAGAAACAAGCTGACTGTTAGCACAAGAGCAACGTGAACTACTAACCTCTGCAGAATTCAGCAGATACACATGTAACACAGACCTGGACATAAATGCAGGATCCACAGTCACTGTCTTATGGAAGCTCATTTTACACTGATCCCAGGGGGGTGGAAATCAATCAGCTTATACATAAAAGGACCTTTTGTTGCTTTTCTAAAGTTATTACTAATATACTGACTTACTTCTGCTGGCTTCAGCACCACACTTTCACCTTCTCGGGGTTGGTCCTGTCAAAATTTTAGAATATTATTAATATAGTCTGATCTTCTAAAAAGCTGGTTGAAAATATTACGTGGAATTTTTCAGGAAAAAATATGTGCAGAGAAAATTGAAATTTAACACACCTTGCTCTTCTTGTGGATTCCTAAAAGATATGTTAATTAAAAAAATTATCACAGTACAGCTTGGTGTCATTCAAGTTCATTTCTTCATTCTGCATTTACTATTTCAGATTACTGCCAACTTCAGTTTTTGAAATTACTTTTTTTTGTTCATACCCTATAAAAAATTTTATTTTTATAAACCCTGAAATGCACTTAAGTATGTAATGTTCTTACCGTGTTCAGGGAATTCTTTTCTTCTTCTGTATCTTACTGCTGAAACTGCTATTATTATTATTATTATTATTATTACTATTACTACTACTACTACTACTGGCACAACTATTTTAACTGTCAATGCAGTAACAGTTTTCTCTCTGCATTCGGAATCAGCTGCTTGGTCCCCTGCTTTAACTGTGACAAGTCCTCTGGATTCACAGCTGTAAAAAATAAGCATGTATAATATGAGAAAGTTTAGTGACAAAATGTAATACAAACTTACAGGAAAATAATGTTTCCTTCACCAAAAAATCATTGACTGATTGGAATTATGAAGAACTTACTCTGTGTGTGGTTTGCAGGATGTAAAAGAGCCATCAGAGTATGAATTATCACTGCAGTCCTCACATAATGTATCAGTGTATTCTGTTCCTGAAAGGTAAACAAATTTAAAACCATTAACTTATTTCAAGAAGGCAAAGTTAATATCTGGGTTTACTAATTAAAACATACATTATGAATATGAGAAATCCATACAAACCGGGCTGTTTGATGAACTGTCCAGGTTTGCAGGCTATGTGTTTATTGGCTGCCCTGCACCCTCCCTTATAAGGATTAATACAATAGTGCCCTTCCAGGACCCCACACACTGTGTCTGAAGAGGGTGTACATGCCTTCACTGTTTTCACACCAAGGCCTGTGGAGTAAAGAGAAAAGTAACCAGAACTAATATAAAAACACCAAGACAAAAATGAATGTATTATATGCATGAATGAGTTAATAAGATGGGTAGCTGAACTGAAATGTTACCTTCATCACAGACTGTGCAGGGGCTGCACTGTTCAAGGCCATTGGGCTGGTCATTAAATGTAGAACCTATGCATGGAACACATGAAGTGCTGGTCCATGCTGTACAATGTCTGTAGACACGATGTCCTGGAAACAGAAGAGATGCTGGTTATTCTGCCAGATTCCTCTGACGTTTCTAAGCAATGAGAACAGACTTGTGACCACTATGGTATAATGTTACGATCCCCAGTCTAGGGTTGAGGATCAACAGAAAGGTTAGGGAAAGACGAGACAACCAGGGGACAGGAAAAGGGAGCACGGGAAACAAAGGGATCTCTTTTTGTAGTTTTTTATATTTATTCACAGACACGGTTACAAACACGAGGTGCAACAAACTTCGGAAGTGACCCAGGCCAAAATAACAACCAAAACAGCTAACGCACACGTCCCAAACTAAGCTAACTCTAGGTGTAATAAAAACAAAAGGAAACGAAATGACTAAGCCTAACTCCCTAACCAAAACAACAGTAAACACCACGTTCGCGTAAACAAAAAAGCAGTCACTCCTTACGCACCTAACAGACATGTACAGAAAACACACAGTCCAAAAACATGGTACTGAAGGGGCGAGCAAAGAGAGTAGTCAGGAGCTAAGCAAGAGTTCAAACCAGAAGATAAACAATCCAAAGGCAAAGGTACAAAAGGGGCGAAGCAGAAACTCAGAAACCAGGAAACTAAACAGTCATACACAAGAGTCAATCAGAAAATAGCAAAGCAACACAGCAAGAGCTCGAGCTAGATGTGATTAGCAGGCTTTATCCTCGTCGACCGGAACCCAGGGCCAGGGTCAGAGGGCGGAAGGGGCATGGCCAGAAACCAGGAGGCGGGCTGAAGCAGCAACTGGCGAGTGGAGCTTGGGGCAGAAGACAGAGGTGTCCTGTAGACATATCCGAAACCCTTATGGCACGTAACAATAATGTGACTTACCAGGAGAGCACATAGGACAGCACTCATCACCGATTTTATATTCAGCCTGGCCGCATGTGTAACAGGAATTATAATTAACACACAGAAGAAGGATAAAATATGTCTGTGAAAGAAAAAAATCCCATTAGACTGTATGAAATCAGTTATTAAACCAAATACCGATTAACCATTAATCAGGTTACATGCTTTTCATTAAACTGACATGATTCATGATGAGTAGCATGACAGTATATATGCTGCTTATGTGATCTAAACAGTTAAATCAGAGTGACCTGGATAGACAGAGATATTTCAAATACAGTTTGACGAGAAAAGTGGCTCATGTATAAAAATCAGGATTTTTTATATATGTCTCATACACCTGTGTGAGACTGAAGTAACTATAGTCAGATGGTTCACAAGCAAAAGCATTCATTGCAGTGCTGATAGTCTGGGGAAATTTTAAGTGTTAAAATGAGCACAACAGAATGCATGAAACACATGAGTACTCAGTAATCAAAAGAGACCAGTTTATAGTGTAACTGGTCAATACGTTTTGATCTGCATGACAGCTTAAGAGGTTCACAGTGTTTTGTCAAAACAGCAAGGCACACTAATTGAATCTACAGAGTTATTTTGTTCACTGGGACGTTCCCGGTCTGATCTGCCTGATTCTCTGCAAGAATGGAAAAGCATGTAGAAGATGAACAGACAACACAAATCTACAAACAGCTACAAAGCATCAAAAAAATGTTACAACCTGAAGCAGAATAAACATGTTGTGAACAGTCTCTGGTTAAACCCAGCATCCAGCACTTGAGAAATAACCATAAATCACAGATGACAATATCTGGGATTCACTTTCCATGGCATAGCATTGCAGACCTCCTTCCCAATCTCTTATGAACAAGGATCCATCCTAGGTGAAAACAGGGAATACATTTAAATACAGAGATGGATATTTGTATATTTTTGTATTGTTACACCTTCACACCAATGACACCAATGAAATCCATTCCAGCTCCGTGATCCAGACCATGTTTTCCTCCTGTCACCAGCCACCTCCATTCCAATTTCCTCCAGCTCTATGCGACAGAGTTATTGTGTGAGCAACCAGGGGTGTCCCAAAGCAACAGGCACTTGGGGGGAGTCAATTATTAAAACACTCTCTCTGACTGATGATTACCCAGTAAAATCAGACTCAAAGGGATTGTGATGTGCCTGATCTGGGCCAGTTCCTGTCCACCAAGAGCATAAGCCACAGACAGGAGGGAGGATGTGGGAACTCCCCATTCTGAAATCAGCCTAGAGTCTATGAAGCTTTTCCTCTGCCCACAAACTGATGGAGAGCTTTTGGCCTGGGTGGTTGGCAGAAAGGTTTGGCATGTTGGTGAGGTCATGCTCATAAGTACTCCTGGTCTCACTGGTGTGCACTTACTTTGATGGACAGGAAGACACTTAACATTTGGGCTTGTCCAGAATATAGACAGGAATGACAGAAAATCCACATCAATCTCTCTGCTGGTGACAGGTGAGTTCAATCCACATGATCTGGCCCTCCATTAAATACCAATCTGAGTGTCGTGGATGAAACGGTCACTGGTGCTTGAAAGGCATTGTCATCTCTCCAAAGGGGGCAAGAGTCTCTCCCCCACTTGGGCTGGGTTATCAGGTTACCTACCAGGATCGCTAAATCAACTTGTCAAACAAGCCTAGTAACTCCTAGGTGGCTAGTTCATCATTTATTTATTTAGATAAGCTCTACGGGAGTGTGTCAAACAATATCTCCATATTCCATATTCAAGATCACCAGAGTCCAGTATTTTATGGAAAAAATCAGAGACTAACAGACACCTCTACTGAAGCAGTACGCTCATGGGCAGTGTCCCTTAGACTTTTGAAGCACCAGTAGATTAGGGAGCTGGAATCCTAAACCATGGTTCCCCACCTCTTAGCAGGTTCAACAGGAAAGGAGGAGAGCTGTAAATCAAAATGGAGTGAGCACCAGGAGAGAAAGGAGCAAACCAGGGTCTCTTGAATACAGTCCAGGTGGAGGCTGGTGTGGTTCTCTAGCTGGTGGCACTGAGGCAGCGACCAGAGGACACTGGACCAGATGAACCCACTCGACTTGGGTGGCGAGAACCATAAGACTGGCAGCAAAGATTCCATGGACTCCTCAGTGGAATCCAATGTGGACTCCTGTCTTCCAAGCAGGTTCCTTGTCTCCAAGGCAAATTTAAGGTGGCTGAGGTCTGCTGAGTCCATTTTGGCAGAGGTCATACTCTTAGGACCAGGAACAGAGAAGGTTGAGCTCAAAAGCAGACCTCACTAGGAAGTCAGGGTGGACAAGTTTAATAGGGTCGAGCAATAATTCATCATGGTCAGAGCAGGCTGAGGCCAGTCAAGAAATTATGGTTAAGAAGGGGAAAAAAATTGGAGAAGTCCAATATCCAAAACCAGGTGCACATCCAAATCCAGAAGGCAAAACAGGGCCAAACACAGGCAAAAGGCCAGAACCAAAAGTGAAAGCAGATTCATGTATCACACACTCAAACAACCAGTAACACTTAAAGCACTCTGTGGTTGCTCTTTTTTTATTACCTATACCGTTCCTGTCTGAGGATCCTCACTCTCCAGGGGGCCAATCTTTATATGGAAATTCACTCACAACACCTACACACAGCACCTTGCTGGAGAGGGTCCATTGGGGTATAAAGGGGGGTGAAGAGCTGTCCTTAATTTGTATTTGAGCTGCCTTTCAGTACCCGGTGTATGTCTACGCTGTATTACATTATATTATTTTTACTGTTCAATAAACCACCGTTTTGCCGAAACTGCGGAGACTCTGCAAGTGGATTCATTACAACACAAATATTTGAAATTTCTTTTAACAATGAGACATTGATATCAGTACATTATATTAAAAGACCAACTTTGCAACCATTTGATTTCGAGTTGTCAGTACAGTATCACTTGACCAAAAAAAACAAGGTCTGTATCAGTTCCTTTTCGACATTTTCAAAAAACTTTTACATTCTTTTTTTACAATCATGTTGTATAACTTTGGGAGACGATCAACGGAATTTAAACGAAACTTTCAAAACAACATGGACAAAAAACAAGGGCGGATCATCTCGACGGTCAACATACCTCGTTGTGACAATATCCGATCCGAAGTTCAAATCGTTTTTCTACTTACAATACAGAAGCCCAGAATTTCCAATAAAACTACATGCAATAATGTTACTTAATGTCAACATTAAATCGGTAGACTACTGTAATGTATTTTCACTTCCACTTCAAAGCAGCACTGCAAGTTCCGCAAGTTTGTTTCACATTTTTTGCATCATACTGCCATCTACAGATGTAAAACGGTTACATTCCATACCGCAGCCTGTTTGTGTCCGTGGCAAGACAAAAACACACTTGTTTAGTTTAGCTTTTAGGGACTCTAGTTCTAGCTCTAACTAACTGCTCACTCCCAGTTCGACCTGTATTGTGAGGTGTAGAGCTGGGTGGGGATCAGTGCCATTGGCTTTGGATAAACTGAGCTGTCAGTGCTGCCACTAGCTTCACACCCCCTTGTGGAATTGGAGTGCTGACGTTCAGGGACCCCCCCCCATGCCTGCGTTCCCACCTGCCTCTCCCTCCTATTTATGCTGCCACAGTCATATCTGCCGGAGCTTATATATTGCACTAACCTAACTGTTTGCCCAGCCTCTAGTCTCCCATACTTTGGCTAATTGCACATTTTATTTCTCCCACCCCTCCTGGGCTGTGCTGCCTGGAAACCCCAAATTATCAAGATATCCTGCCTACCCTACTGCCTGCTACGTCTCCACTACCTGTGGCATCTTTCCGACCTGCTCACCCTTCTGCCTGTGACGTCTCTCCTATATGCCCTGCTGCTGTACCACTGTTCATCCTGCCATCAGAAGCAACACCAGCACCTGCCTGCCCCCCGCTCTGAGACTCAAATGTAAAAAATGGGAAAATATTAATTGGGACTTCGCTACCTTGCTCATTTGACTTCCTCTGCCAACCCTTGGAGCAAGACCAAGCTATAATTTTTTTTATAAATTTAATACCCACATACTATTACTGAATCTGTACAGATATGTACTTTCCTCAAAGCGGTAAAAAATCAGTAGAATCGTGTTAATTCCAATCGAAAGCCAAATGAAGTTCTGAAGGTAAGCCTCGCTAAATGAACCCCCCTACAGGCGCAATCGCGTCATTGCATTCGACTGCGCAGCATCTGAGGTGGACAATCCGAATAAGGAGCCAACTTCAGCCTCGTTTCATACCGTTGATCCGTAGATTCCATCTGCTTTGTCCTACCACGCAGCTCCTTTGATTAATGATGTCTAGACTTTGTTTTATGTGAGAGACAATGACTTCTAACTTTTTATTTTGCACTCTTGGTCTTTCCACTATGGAGTTAACAGCATTAAAGATAGTGGCGTCGGATACTTCATCTTCACCTGGTTTAATTTTTTTCGGGTTAGTATTGGTACGCGCTGATAGGCATCTCGACGCAAATCCTTGCCGCCTGTCCCGTCACATAACCGCGGTCAGAGCACGTGACAGGAGTTACTGTCTTGTTCATCCCTTTAACACTGCCCTTGCCCGAAGTTGGAGGTAAAGCAATCGACATTTCTTAAACACCTTTAATTTGCCGATTTTCGCCAAACTCGAACGATTCAAATTAGCAAAATACAGTGCAATCTTCCCAGTATTCGGGCATGTGACGTCACATCGCAGTGACTTATGGGACGGAATGGTACGAATCGCTAAATGGTGTAGTCACTAGCCAAGTTTCCATCCAGTTTTTTGCGACGTTTTGTTATCGACAAACAGAATATACGTAAAAAAAATGTGCGGAATTTGCTGTCTCCAGTCTGTTTCCATCCAACTGGCTTTTTGTCGATAAAATGGTGTGCGTGAACGGAAAATATTATGTCGACATGAACCAGGTTTCCATCCAAGGAGTTTTTGCGAAAAAATATTTAGCGCTTCAAATTTTTTACCGATATAGCTGATGGAAATGCTAATTATCGATAAAATGTTGTACATGTCGACATAATATTTTTCTGTTTAACTTTAGCGCATAAATTCCATATCGATACTTCAGATGTCGCAAAAACTACATTGGAAACACTTTTTGTCGGGAAAAAAGGGCTTTAACGCAAATAAATGTATCACATGAAACATATGCAATTTCATTGGCCTCCGCTACAGTCGGAAGTCTGATATAACGCCGCATTAATTTTTCTTTAATAGCAGTGCACACAGCATATACATATCGATGGACGGTAGTTTTACTAATCCCGAAAGTTTCTCCAACTACTCTATACTCGGCGCAGGTTGCCAGCTTGTAAAGGGCGATGGCAATCCGCTTTTGGGTTGGAACCGGTGGTCGGTGGCAACCTGTGATGG
>JAODLC010000113.1:4614991-4633255 GCA_026781145.1 Hippopotamyrus pictus
TTAAATAATTCATGACACATTTAAGTAATTAATTATTGGTGTATTTATTTATTTAATTTTGGCACTCTTAGCCCTCCGTAGGAAGGACTTGTGTTGTTGGTTGCAATGTCCATTTGCAGGACAGACAAGGTAAAAAAGTAAAAAATTAGACAACGAGACTGCCCACGATGATTGAAAGTGTGTCCCAGGCATTGAAAATACATAGTCAGATAATGCCAGAGGGTCATTAAACTAAAATCAGTTAACAAAAATGATAAACATAAACTCAAGGTTTTTGAGGTGGTGTGGTATCCAAGAAACGGTGACAAGTAGATGATGTTATTGCAAGCAACAAACAACCGTATAGAACTCGGTTCTACCGTAAACAACTCACTAGAACTCGAATTTCTTGAAAGTCGAACAAACCAGTTTGACCTAGAAATCGATCTGAATATCAGAAGTCGAACCGTGAACGCTGACCTAATATAAATTTTACACGCCAGGAAATGAGTCATAGTACAATGCAATTCTTAACTGAATGCCTTCTTCACAGACTGGACGATTAACCAAATAAAGCAGTGCAACATTACAGTAACTAACAATAAATAACAAGTACTTGCGTGTACTATTAGAGCATTTATGTAATTTATTTAAACTTTATTTAACCAGGTAAATTAAAGAGAATGCTATTCTGCAAATCCAAGGGGTGTGCATTATCCCCCAGGTTCCCCTGATCAATGCACACTAAATTAAAAATAATTAAAAATAATCTGAAAATCCAATGGGTGTGCACTGTTCCCTGTAGTCCACTGATCAAAGCACACTTCACTAGATGTGCCTCTCTTGTCTAGTTTTAAAGTTATTAACCCATTCGTGTATTGTCCCATTGCACATTATATGGATACATTCGAACATTCAAAAATTAATTAAAATTCGTTAAGTAAAGCAATCTGGAAAACAAAGGGGTGGGCAACAGTCGCCATGAGCCCAAAATGCTAAACCACCATGTAATTACAGCTGACAGGACCTATTATATTAGCTATTAACACGATTTTGTACAAATCACGAAATGGTTTGAAGCGCAAAAATAATCGGTGTGCATCGTTGTTTGTGTACTGGATAACACAATTGTGTCATTAAATACGCCCCACCTTACTTCCGTGAAAAGTTATTAAAGCTAGAAAACTGAATATCGAATATGAGGCTAACTTAACCGCGGTAGGGTACCGACCTTCACAGAGAACGTGAAAAAACAGTAGTACAAATACACACGTATTTAAAAAAAAATTTTCTAGCAATAATCCGTAAATTTAAGTATCATCATTATAGACTATATTAGGCTACCATGCAGACCAATTTGGTAAACATTTAAGGAAATGAATGTATGTTAAACAATGTATGTATAAATTTATTTTTCAAACTTCTTTTACATTCTGTTTTTTTTTTTTTACAATCACATTAGATAACTATGTGAAACAAATTACAACTAAACTTTCAAAATAAACTTATAGCCTTGGCTAAGGCGGTGTATCTACTTGCAATACCGAAGCCCCGATAAAACTACGCGCGACAACTTTACCTAATCTCAACATTAAACTGGTAAACTTACATTTTGCTACTGTACTCATTACAATATACATTGAATACTATTTTACTACAACTAGAACAACTTGATTTTATTTTCCATACTCACGGACAAGTTTAGGCGGAACAAGTCGACGTTGCAATAAACTTTCAGTTTCGCTTTTCGTCACATTGTCGTCTACAGACGTAGATGTATTAAAGGTCAGATTGGGTCTACGCGTAAGATCTCTTAAAAGCGGGGATCGTCACCCTGTCAAGACATGGACAAACGTATCCGTGGAAAGTAAAAGAGAGGGGTCCGTTCATTTTTGTGGAGCAGAAATATTGTTTTTGTTAAGTAAATACATATTTGCCGTAGAAAAAGCCAGAGAAAGCTGTGTAGTAAAAGTGATTCAGAAGTACCGCCCTAGAGAGGGGTCTGTCTTTTTTTTAAGTTGTGGAGTAAATTTCTGTTACGTTGTAAAGTAAAAGTATTGTTTTAGGCAAAGATAATTTTGAAGTATATAAGGCCAGAGAAGCCTTGCGTGGTAGAAGTTGCGGATATTGTGTTGAGAGAAGAAGGTCTGCTGTATCGGACTGATTGTGTTATAAAAATACTGTAGGAGGAAAAGTCCCAGAGCATGTTTAGTTTAATGGGAAAATATATATTAGTAGCCACTAGTGAAGAAAGTGGACATTTTTTATTTAATGCAATAACATTCTCTGTAGTATAAGTGTGGGTAGGTTACTGGAAAATTTGGACAAATCTTAAACTTAAAGATACAATAACACCTCTGTTATTTAATGGCCAGTTTCCAGTAATAGAGGGCAAGGTAGAGTTCAAAGGTTAAGTAACACAGACGGATGAAGCAAGAAGGGAACAGAAAAAAATGGCAAGTTGTTTAGATGGGTACAGGGAAGTGAGCGCCGTGGAGAAAGGACTGTGAGGGAGTGAGATAATAACAGAAGGCCAGGCATGTGGGTCTGAGAAAAGAGGGAGTGAGATAAAGGTGGGGTATGGAGCAAGTGGTAGTAATGCAGAAGGGCTGAGGCATCTGCTGGACACCCCTAACCCTCCATGTAGAGGATGGAGTCACTTTCAGGAGGAGATAGAAACGGAGAGGAAGGAGTAGAGGAGGATAATGCAGATCATAAACCAGTGAGAAGCAGGAGGGCTGTGAGGTCCCTGATATGGAGACTCCGATGCTCCCCCTGGTGGTGAAAGGAGCACAGACATTATGTGCTGTGAGCAGGACAGGATCTGGAGGGCCTGCTTCTTAGACTCCCAGTCCTGGCAGACAGGACCGGAAAGTGGATAAAAGCATTTGAGGAGAAAACTATGGGATGGCTCCTGGTGAGGTGGGACATAAAGGCAGTTCTGACTCACGTTCTGTAGGTGGATGGGATGGGGGGGGGGGGGCTGTGAAGCAGTGGCCTGGTAGCGGCCCCAGGGACTCCTGTAAATGCTACATGCCAGTTTGATGGTTACCATGGTAACCTCTGGCACCAACTGTGATTAATGTTTCCTCCGTGACTGAGTGTGGTTGAAATGAAGGTGGAGCCCATAGTGGAGGGGGTGAGCCTAGCTGCCTATCTGCAAGCTCAAGAAAAACGATGCACTGAGACAGAGCAGGACCTGCAGAATTCAGTGTTCGGAGGTCTGTACTGGAGGGTTAGGGGGGCTTATTGCCATGCCTGAGAAGCAGTACTGTGAGCAGCTGATCCACGCTATTGACTTGTACTGCTATAGAGCATGAGAGGGAGCTGAGAAAGAGACTGAATCAGATGCAGCTGGAGGAGCTGACCACCAAAAAGAAGAAAGTCCAGGCACCAGTGGTCTCTCTGGACCCAAGTCCCCAACGGCAGCCTGAGGACAGCCGACAGTCTCCAGTCGCTGCAGCCCCCCCAGGACACTAATTGGCCTCCGGTCCCTAATTGGAACAGAGTGAGTAGATATGATAGGTGGGGGAGTGACCAGAGGGCACCTAATTACCCACAAATTAGGCAATCCTAGTCTCTGGGAAGACTGGGGAACAGGCCACCGCAGCTGGTGTGTTGGAACTGCAACCAGCTCGGACACAGCTGTAGAGTCTGCCTGAATCCACCCTTTCAGGGGGTGAGCCCGATAAGCTCTGCAGGCCCGATTAGTCCGGGAGGCCCTATGGGCTCAATGCCGAACAGAGGCAGGAGTGTCCGCAGTGGCAGTATAGCAGACCACAGGGCCCGATCAACCCGCGGGCCCAGGGATGGCTGGTTTAGGGATGCCCAGAGAATCCTAAAGGGGGATCTCAGATGCCAATGTTGAGTAAGGGGTCTGAGGCTGAGCCAATGCTGCAGGTTCAAATAAATGGCAAAGTAATACCAATGATGATAGACACTGGAGCCACCTACAGTTGTGTAGGACTAAAAGATGTCAGTCATATCCCCTGGTCTGCTGAAAAGGTCAGGACCGTAGGATTCTCGGGACAAGTGCAGCATATTTCTAAATCTGCTCCAGGGGAGATTCAGATAGGGGACAAAAATATAAATATGCCCAGAGTAATATTAGAGTAAACCCCAGTGAATGTTAGGCAGGGATGTTTTGTGTCAGTGATCTTGGAGTGCAGGAAGAGTGGAATCAGGTGATAGATTTGCTGCCTGGCCAAGAGAAAGACAGGATGCGCATGAAGGCAGATGGGATAATATCAGGCCCTGAGGGAGTAGCCATTCAGATACGGAGGATGGGAGATGGAGAGGGTTAGAAGAGTCTGGAAGAGTCTGTGTAAGGATGCTTGGACCCCTGACAAAGACTGCAAACTTAAACCTAATCTGAAAGGGCGCATGCAGTACCAGGGAAATACTAAATATGCATACAGGGTGGAAAAGCATTGTGGGCAGTTTAGGCCTTGGGAAGGGGGACAGCGAGATATCATAGGGCAGAAATTGAGTTTTTTCATGGGACTTATGAGTGTTTTAAGAATAATGGGACAGAGGCGGTAGGCATCTTCTGTGGAAACTGTGGAACCGTTTGGGATGTGAAAGGCAACCAAGTGCAGAATGGAGAAGATACACTTGCCTAATAAGTCTGTGCACAGTGTGTACAACACAACACAACTCCTAATCTATAGATTATCTAAACTCAATCAAAATACAAAAATGAATGTTTTTAATTATAGAACAATTATAGAACAATTATAGATCATATATATTATATTACAATTATAGATTGGTACACAAACTCAGTTTTTTAAAACCAAAAACAAACCAATAAGGAAATATCTGAATTGACTTCAATTATAGAGAAAAAATGCATTCTGCAACATTCTGCAGTTTGCTACAGTAAAATGTCCAGTTTCAATTTCAGAAAAATTCACAAAACTTCAGCCAGCGTTTTACCAAAGATTTTAAAAACAGACCAGTTGATGGCCCAGCAGACAGCATTCTGTCCTCATACTTCCAGGCTGGGGGGGGGGGGGGGTTCTGATTACTGTCTCTGCTCTGAAGAATGTCACTATGGTCAATCAATACAAGACACTGTCTGTCTAGATAAATGTTAATTTTGTAGTATAACAGCTATCAACCTCTAACAGATCACTATGTGTCTGGGCTTATGTCTCCTTCAGGTGATTTCTGTAGCCAATGGTGGGAAAGCTAAGTAGGAGCCAATCACAGGGGGCCACAGAAATGAGGAACCAGGTTTATCTTAAAAAAAAAAAAGTAAATAAAATTTTAAAGATCACAGTTAAATTACCCAAGAGTCAAAAGTCGGGTAAGCAGGACTATAGAGAAACGCCACTAAGACACAGACTAAGCAGCAGACAGAAGCTCTGCAGCTGATTTGTTCTTTTTCAAACCGCAAAGAATATCCACACTGGTGTCTGAAAGCCAGGAGGAGATACAGACGTTACACTCCTCTGGACAAAAATCAAGGATTATTTAACTTCTGTGCTTTTAGTGTAGAATTTAATCCTGAGCAGGAGGAGGTGAAACATCCAGAAGTATCAGGCGGCTCCTCTGTGGGTTTATGTCACATCATCATCTTATACCTGAGGAAAATACAATCAGTTATTAGCACTAGAGCAGCGTGAACTACCAATCTCTGCAGAATTCAGCAAATATACAGTATGTCTAATAGCTTCCACAGTCATTGTCTTATGGAAGCTCATTTTACACTAACTGCTGGTGGATGGAAATCAATCAGTTTATACATAAAACAACATTTTGTTACTTTCCTAAAGTCATCAATTATTCAGCAAAAATATTTAAAAACTATTTTAACACACACACACACACACACACACACACAGAGGATTGTAGTATTATCTTTGTGGAATTATATCTTCATTTATTTCTATGGGGAACACTTTAATCCCAACATGACGACCTTAACCCCTACCCAGCCCTAACCTTTACCATAAGTAACCAAACAAAAATATGAGACTTTTTTGGTATTTTTCGATTACATTCACAGATCTTTGTGGGGACCTGAAAAATGGACATTTGGTCCCCACAATGTAATATAAACATAATACACACACACACACACACACACACACCTTATTCTGCCCCTGAATACCTCATAATATATATTTTCATTAAACAATTCACAGTACAGCTTTCATTCATTCAAATTTTTTTTTTCTTCATACTGAATAAAAAACATTTTTATAAACTATATATACTTTATATACTTATGTACAAGTAATATGTAATTCTTACCAGGGAATATTTTTCTTTTTATATAATATGTATATTGTTACTGCTATTGCTGCTATTACTGCTGCTGCTACTATTCCAACTGATATTTTAATATCAATATCAATATCTCCACATTCAGAATCAGTTGCTTGGTCTCCTGCATTAACTGTGACAAGTCCTCTGGATTCACAGCTGTAAAAGATAAGCATGTATAATATGAGAAACTATTGTGACAAAATGTAACACAAACTCACAGGATAATAATGTTTCCTTCACCGAAAAAAAATCCTGATCATTGACTGACTGGAATTATGAAGAACTTACTGTGTGTGTGGTTTACAAGATATAAAAGAGCCATCAGAGTATGAATTATCACTGCAGTCCTCACATACTGTATCAGTGTATTCTGTTCCTGAAAGGTAAAGAAATTTAAAACTATTAACTTATTCCAAGAAAGCAAAGTGAATATCTGGTTTTACTCATTAAAACATACATTATGAGTATGAGAAATCCATACAAACCAGGTTGTTTGATGAACTGTCCAGGTTTGCAGGCTGTGTGTTTATGGGCTGCCCTGCACCCTCCCTTATAAGGACTAATACAATAGTGCCCTTCCAGGACCCCACACACTGTATCTGAAGTGGGTGTACACGCCCTCACTGTTTTCACACCAAGGCCTGTGGAGGGAAGAGAAAAGTAACCAGAACTAATATAAATACCAAAGACAAAAATGAATGTATTATATGCATGAATGAGTAATAAGATGGGTAGCTGAACTGAACTGAAATTTTACCTTTAACACAGACTGTACAGGGGCTGCACTGTTCGAGGCCATTGGGCCGGTCATTGAACGTAGAATCTGTGCATGGAACACATGATGTGTTGGTGGACGCTGTACAATGTCTGTGGACACGATTTCCTGAAAATAAGTGATACTGGTTATTCTGCCAGATTCTTCTGATATTTCTAAGCAATGGGAACAAACTTGTGGCCACTATGGTATAATGTGACTTACCAGGGGAGCACATAGGACAGCACTCATCACCGATTTTATATTCATTCTGGCCGCATGCGTAGCAGGAATTATAATTAACACACAAAAGAAGAATAATTAAATACATCTGTGAAAGAAAAAAAAGTCCCATTAGATTGCATAAAATCAGTCGTTATATAATCAAGTACCAATTAATCAGGTCACATTATGATTATATTTCAAATATAATTTAACAAGAAATGTGGCTCATGAACAGAATTGCAAATTATCTTTTATATATATCTCATTAGGGCTGCCTCGATTAGTTGGCATAGTCGATGTGTCAACAACAATATTTTAAACTGATGCATCTTCATTTTTTATTTTAACGAAATTAACTTTTTGATTTCTAAAATTCATTCTTCATGCTTCAATTCAATACAAAAAACACACTTCCTGGCAGACTTTCATATTTTGTAGGGCCGCCTTTATCTTTGATTATGGTGCACATTCCACATGGCATTCCACATGCTTGGGCAGCATCTCAACATTTTTTTTCCATCCAGATTTAGTCATTTCTCGTTAAGATCTGGTATCGAAGACAGGTGAGTTGAACTACTCTGTAAAGTCTTCTTCAGCACATCTCAGACTTTCAATGGGGTTAAGGTCAAGTCTGTGGTGGCCAAATTATGTGTGAAAATGATTCCTCCTGCTCCCTGAACCACCCTTTGACAATTTGAGCCCAATGAATCTTGGTATTATCATCCCGGAATATGTCCATGACATTAGGCAAGAAAAAATCCATCGATGGGATAACCTGACCATTCAGAAGATTCAGGTACTCAGCTGACTTCACTTTATTGCTGCATAACTTTTTTGAGCTGCAATAATGATCTAATCATTGGCTCTTAAGTAGTTGCTGATTTAAATTCAATTGGTGACCTTTTTTTTTGGCCGGGTGTATTTTCTTTCAAAATCACTACATAATTATGGGAGTACTTCAAATTATCACGATTTGTACACTTTGCAAGGTATAATGTCCGTATGATGACAAAGAGCCTGCATCTGTTATCTAAAGCATTGCAATGACATACAGTTTGTTGTTCTCAAAATAAAAATAACTTAGATGGAGGAAAATTTTACATTTAGATTGATAGACAAATCCATAAAACAGTCGAAGGATGATAAAATATAGTTGTTAAAATAGGATAAAATAGTTGTTTGTCGTAGCCCTACATCTCGTACTCCAGTGTGAGATTAACAAAAGTCAAGTGGTTAACAAGCAAAACATTCACTGCAACACTGACAGACTGTGGAAATTTTAAATGTGAAACTGTAGACAAAAAACTGCAAGAAGTGTGTGAGTTATAGTGTAACTGTTCGATATCTGCATGATGGCTTAACAGGTTCACAATGTTTTACCAAAACAGCAAGACACACTAAGTGAATCTATAGAGCTGACAAGTCATTTTGTGCACTGGGACATTCCCTGTCTGATCTGCCTGATTTTCTGCACTTCCTGATTATAAAGAAGGGACAGATAGGAAGAAGGATGAACAGACAACACAAATCTAGAAACAGCTACAAAACATTAAATAAATTTTACAACCTGAAGTAGAATAAGCATGTTGTGAACAGTCTCTGGTGGAAACCAGCACCTAGCGTTTCAGAAATAACCATGAATCACAAATGACAATATCTGGGATTCACTTTCCATTGCATAGCATTGTAATCTTCCTTCCCATTCTCCTACGTAACAAGGTGCTATCCTAGGTGAAAACAGAAAATACATTTAAATACAGAGATGGATATTTTCCTATTTTTCTTACATCTGTTGTTACATCTTCACCCCAATGAACTCCATTCCAGCTTATCTGAGATCCAGACCATGTTTTTCTCCCGTCACCAGCCACCTCCATTATAATTTCCTCCAATTCCATGCTTGAGTTATTGTGTGAGAAATCAGGGGTGTCCCAAAGCTACAGGCACCTTGAGGGAGTCAATTATATAAAACACTGTCCTCTGCTGGTGATTACCAAATAAAAGCACACCCACAGACACTGTAATGCTGCTGAACTGGTCTGGGCCAGTTCCTGTCCACCGAGAGCATGAGTCACAGACAGGAGGGGAGATGGGGGATTCCCCATTCTGAAATCAGCCTGGAGTCTATGAAGCTTTTTTTTTTTTTAAGATGTTAATCTACCCCCAAGATGATGAGTATCTGGAGAGCTTTCGGCCTGGGTGGCTGACAAAAGGATTTGGCATGTCGATGAGGTCATGCTCTCAAATAATCCCCTGTCACTGGTGACCATTCCCTTTAATAGACAGTAAGACACAAAATGTCCAGGCTACCCACAATACAGGCAGGAATGTGAGGAGATCCACATCTTCCTCTCGGGTGGAGGGTGAGTTTACTCCACCTGCGTTGGCAGGCAGAATGGTCACAGGTGCTCCAATGACACTGTGGTCTCTCTCCCACTTGTGCTGGATTATCTGGTTGTCTACCTGGATCACTAAATTTATTAACTCATCAAAGAAATCGGGCAGCTCCCAGGTGGCTAGTTCATGACCCGTGAAAGAAATTGTCAAATAATCTCTCTGCATCCCAGTGAGTGGGGTTAGAGAGAATCTGGATGTTATGGTGAAATCAGAGACTGACCGATGGCCCTGCTGAAGAAGTAACAGATCACAGGCAGTTTCTCTTCCATGATTGGACCCATCATGCACCTTCCATATCTCTGCCAGAAGAGAGGAACCAGTATTTCATGAAATCATCATGAGCACTAGGAGAGAAAGGAGCAGCAGGTACTGGGTTATCTTGAATATAGTCCAAGTGGAGGCAGGTGAAGCTCCTTAGCATGTGGCACTGAGACAACAACTGGAGGATTCTGGACCATCTGAGATCACTGAATTTGTGTGGCAGGTTCCATCAGACTGGTGGCAAAGATTTCATGGACTGCTCAGTGGAATCCAATCTGGACTCCTGTTTTCCAAGCAGGTTCCTTGTCTCCAAGGCAAATTTAAGGTGGCTGAGGTCTGCTGGGTCCATACTGGCAGAGGTCATACTCATAGCACCAGAAACAGCAAAGGTTGGGCTCAACAGCAGACCTCACTAGGAAGTCAGGGTGGACAAGTTTAACAGGGTCGAGCAATAATTCATCGTGGTCAGCAGACTGAAGCCAGTCATAAGAAGTCACGGTTTAGGAGGAAAAACAAGTCAAAAGAGAAAGAAGTCCATTATCCAAAAAGAGGTGCACATTCAAATCCAGCAGGCAAAAACAGGGCCAAATGCAGGCAAAAGGCCAGGAACAAAAGTGAAAGCAGACTCATGTATCACACACTCAAACAACCAGTGACAGCTAGTCCACAACATGGCAATCACTGACCTAGCAGGAGCTATAACAAAAAAATAATTGCCCAATCATGGGTTAGCAGTTATAACTGAAACATTGTCTAATTATATAAAATAGTAATGCATAATATTAGATACAATTCTGTAAAGCTGGAAGGTGAATGTCCGCAGGTGAACACTGTGGCGCGGATCTCGAGAAAACTGGACTGGAGTTGGCTAGTGTGAGGAGAAAAACGCGGCATGGATCAATATCTGTTTACATATTTACAGTCGTTAGATTCAGAGAGCACGTGAAAGAAAAACAGTAGTACAAATACACACGTGTTTTAGCAATGAGACATTGAAATCGGTACCTTAAAATATCTTTATATTACAAGAACGACTTAGTAAACATTTGATGATGAAATGAAACCATAAACAATGTCTGTATAAATTCCTTTTCGACAAATTACTTTTACATTCTGTTACATTGGATAACGATGGAAAACAATCAAAGAAATTAGAACTAAACTTTCAAAACAAAAGCTTAGCCTTGGTTAAAGCGGTGTCCTACATGTCCGAAGTTCATATCGTCTACATGAAATGCCGGAGCGCAACTTTTCCGATAAAACTCCGCGCGACAACTACACCTAATGTCAACATTAAACCAGTAAACTTATATTTTGTTACTTTAAAACATACATGGAGTACGACTTTTGTATTGCTTGAAAAAGTTAGTCGTAGTTTTCTATACTCACGTTAACGTATGTGAGAAAGACGTTCGATCACGTTCAGTAAACTTTCAGTTTCGCTTACCCTCCATATTATGATCTATATCAGTGTTTCCCAACCCAGTCCTCGGGGAACCCCGGCAGTCCAGGTTTTTGCTCCATCCTCGCTCCCAGCCAATCAGGAACACCGAATACCTGATACAGGTGCACTGGGAGCTGAGAGGAAGCATAAACGTGGACTGTCTGGGGTTCCCCGAGGACTGGGTTGGGAAACACTGATCTATATTATCTTTATAACGGGATCGACCCAACGTAGAAATGAATATACTTAACAACAGTTAGATTCTATGTAAAAACTCTTTAAAAGCAGGGATCGTCAGCTTACACATACATGAACAACGTTGCCGTGGAAAGACTCGAAGAATTTTGTACCCATGGAAAAAAATGTTTTGTTTGAGAAAACTCTATAGGCTAGAGTTCTTCGATTCCAAAAATTCTGGAGTCGGGTCTGGTTCTCTCCCTGCTGCTTGTTTAATCTTACCTCTCCTTATAGTCCTCGTGTGGATCAGCAGGTGCCTCTCGTCTGCACCCTCACGCGCCCTGCATAAAGCGTTCTTCAATCCCGCGATCCCCAGTGTGGCTGCCTGCGCGTGCCCCAGTGTGTCTAGTTTTCTTGCCTGATCCTCCCTACCCCGTTTCGACCCGTCTTCGTTAGTTTCATTTGCCCTGCCTATAATTTTAATAAAATCCCTTTTGGTTTTCCCCCACGCCTGGCTTTGCCTCCGTCCTTGCCTTTGACATCACAACCTCGTTCATAAAAAAAATGTTAAATGTATAACTATGTTTTTTCATAGTTCCCTCATCCTTTGATGGGTATATAAAAGCATGATTGCTCTGTTAACCATTGATGCATGATATTTTTCCATTGCAACATCATGCCTTGAAAATTAGGCTAAAATGTCAGAAGAGTATAGTTGAAGTTTCTTAGCTTACTGAGGCAGAAAATGTTTTGCTTCACTGAAGTTTCTTTTAGTAGATGCCTAGATGAGTTGCTGAATACTGTGCATTATGGCTGTTGTTATGCCCTAAGGATGGAAGAAAAAATAATATAATTGCCATATAACCTCTCTGCTACAATTGTTTCTTATATGTTACCATTTCTAATATCTTTTTCAGTTACTTTTTGCATTGAAAGCTCAGACTAACTACACTTACTCCTACTAAATAAATGTAAATAAACCTAAATGGTATACGTTTTTGTTAACAAAGTCTTGTGTAATTCCCACCCCATATAATTTGCATAAGTTACAAACAGGAAACTCAAAACCGAAAATGAAAGTAAAGATTTTATTCTCAGTGGAAATAGCAATTTTAAATCGACTGTTAAATCGACATTATTAGTCACATATTGTCTTGGAAATAGTGAAGTAAGAAATAAGGATTATCTCATCTGGAAGTTTTGTAGTTATTTTTGTAGTTTGCCTTTCGAAAATCAAAAGGATTCAGTATCTTATTAATACGACAGTTCTTTATACTGTAGTAATAATACACAGATAGTGTCATTGGGCTGAAAGCTTACATAAATATCTATTATTTATGGGAAGAGCAACCTTCAGAAAAATTTCAAATATAATTCCCTTGTCTGCCATTTTATTGGCATTCCTGACCAATGGGAAGCTCTGTACTGATGGCAAAATCCTGTCCACACTTTAGAGACAGCTTTTGACAGCAGGAAAATTCACACTTTGGATGGAGCAAAGAAGGCCATGAAATCTATCATTTTCTTAATAATTCTCCATTTGTTATTTTGTGTTGGACCAATATGCACACAATTTTTGCATTGGCTTTGGTGAGTACAGACCATTTACTCTGAAATTAGCCTCTCTGGGTATGAAGCTGATGGAGGGGGAGAGAGGGAGAGAGAGAGAGAGTTGGTAGAAAAGATGAACTCATCATGCTGGCATGCTTGTTTTTATCATTTGTTAACAATTTATTCAGTATCTATTAAAGTTTTTTTTTTAATTTGTTGCCAGTAAAAAGTCCAAACTTACCTGAGCTCAGGAAGACTTTCACCAGAAGAACTCTGACCTGCACAGTGTTCTGTTCTGGCTGTTTTGTTGCTGACTTCGGAGAAGGAGCTGGCGGTTTGACTTGAAAAATACAGCAGATCAGATGAAGGTTTTACTCTAGTTGTTATTCAGCTGTTAGCAAATATCTGCTTTCACATTTTCATCAGTATAGCAGTAATATTCAGGTATTAATCTTTGCAGAAATGAAAGCAAATATTTATGCATACCGGTGATCAAGTAATTTTGTTGTTCAGTCATAAGCCCATGCACAGATGGCAGTGTCACACCATCGGCTCCTCAGCCAATCACATGGAAGGAGGACACGGCTTTCTTCTCTACTGTAGCATCCCATCCAACAGCATTGAGGATTCTACTCTGTTGAACTCCGTCTGCACAACAAAATACTGGTCAAACTTGGGGGATGAGTTATGAGGTTGGTCTTCAGGATCTGGAAGCCATTCTTAGTGACAGGGCTCCAAATCACCGTTCCTGTTATCCTTGAGGTCTGAGGAGGCAATGGGTTTTGGGGAGATGCAGGTGGTACTTTGGTTGATGGTGAGACCAGCTAACTGCTGGTCATCAAACATGCTCTGGAGCCTTCTAAGGTGCTCCAAATGGACAACCACAACATCTAAATAGGCAGTGACACTGGCTGGATGGGGTCTCAGGATCTCATCCATAAGGCTTTGGAAGGTGGCAGGGGACCCGTGCAGTCCAAAGGGGAAATCTGTGGACTGCCAGTCCTCACTAGGGGGTACTGAATGCACTCTTCTCCTGAGTAGTAGGAAACAGTGGTATCAACCAGTAAACTTTAATCAAGCTCAAAACAGTAATCAATCTTTTTTGCCCCAGGCATTGTCTGCTCACGTGTCCTCAGCATGGGGCAGCTGTAGAAAAACAGAAACCTCATTAAGTGATTACGGTTGGCTGTGTAAAGTCCCGATCGTGCAATTCCTCCTGTGTACTATGCTCCCTCGTTTACCTCCTGTGGAATCCTCCTGGTTACCAGGTGGACCTAGTCTTGTCAAATTGATTCTGTGTATTCAGGTACTTTCTTGTGAGTCTGTCCCTAGTCTGATCATTAGCGCCTTAACGTAGCGAGCTGTTCTGCGTCCCTGAGAGTTTCGCCCCTAAGAAACCCTGTGATTTTACCTATACTCCTGGACTCTCGCGCCTGCTTTCCTGCCTTGCATCGACGTCACATGACAGCTGACCCTGTTGTTTACAGGCTCAACCTGCTCCTCTGGAATGTAGAATTCCTTGCACGAGACTAGAAACTGCTCATTTGTTTGTAATTCCAGGAACTTGGCGGACTGGTTACACAATGTCTGTTGACTATGCTGGAGTAAGGAGTTAGTGGCAGAAAATGGATGGATAGACACACAGGGCATGAGGTACTGGACACACTGAAAATACACTTCTACAGACATCACGCAGTAAGTAATTATGAATGACTATTAAATCAACATATTACAGTCACATAGATGAAAACAGTGGGATAAACTATAAGGAAGAATTACCTCATAAGTTATTTTAAATTATTTAAACAATTACCATATGGAACCAGCATAATATTAATACAATGGTTCTTTGCTCTTTAGTAATACATGGATATTTTCTTTGAGTGGAAAGTTTATTTAAATATGCTGTGAACCAAGTCGAAATTTGATGTGTTAACACGGACGTCAAAGAAGTCCCAAATGGCCTTCCATACTGCGGGTCTGTCACGCGGAGCAATCAACATACCAGCAGATGCTGATTGCTATACAATGATTAAAAATCAGTCGATTTTTCCCTGGCTGGTCGGCATCTGATCACAATCGACACCAAAAACCTATGCACACTTTAGAGACAGCGGACAACTTGACCCTTATGACGGAGTACAAGAGGGCACGAAACTTGTGATTTGCTTAATTATTCTCCATTTGTGTTGTACCAAGTTTTTGTTTTTTATATTGATTATAGGTTTATTGTATTGTCGCCGCTGAGGAGGAGCACTGACTCTGAAATGAGTCTCTCTGGGAAGAAAGATGATGGAGAAATGGAGAGGTGAGAGGGTGTGTGCGAGAATTCGTAGAAAATATGAAATTGTCAGTGAATTTGGCTTTAGGTTTAACACTAAAACCGTCCAGTCTATCGTGCTTGTTTAGTAATTTATGATTTATTTACTATTTATAATTTTCTTTGTTATATGATCGCCAATCTCGCCAATAGATTGGGCTAGCTCTGCACTCCAACTAAATTTTGTACAGAGAAATGCAAATTGTGTTATGACATTTTACAAATCTGTTGCATGATGTATGGGCGCCAAGGGTACCCCTGAACGTGGGGTTAAAGGTAACACTGACTTTGTTACAAATGTAAATTTATTCTCTAACGTTAAGTATGGTTCTATTTTTTTTTACGTCTCTAGACTGATCAGCTGCCTTTCTGGTATTGCATTTTTTCCTTTAAAAGCAATTTACAGTTGCATGATTACAGCAGTAGTTGCATGATTATTTTTTTTCTCCAATAGTTTGAACTAATGGCTCTATCCCCTAAGCAAATAGTTATTAATCCAGACTGTAACCTTCAGACAATTTACAGCATGTTAAATTTTTTAAATATAGTGCATCTGTTTTAATTATCTACATTTAAGTGAAGTCATGTGATAGCCTGGCATTATATCCACTTCCTTCTTCCCTATGCTACCTGAGCTTGGTTCCAGGACACCATGTGACTGCAGCTGTTTGTCTAATAAAAGGTTGCATGAAACGCGGAGCCTGTCACCAGCCAGGGAACCTCAGCTTTGCTCTAAACTGTATAACCATGTGTGTGTGCGGCAAAGGAGAGCATGATGGGAGATACAAAAAGCAGCATTCCAATGTACCTGTACATTTGCAAACTGGAAGTAAAGAATCATTTCATTTCAAGTCCATAAGACCCTATAGGCTAGGTAAAGTTTGGAGAGATCATCTCAACCATCTCACGCCTATATATGGACCCAGCACAGCCAGAAAAATACACAAACACAAGGAAAACATGAAATGTGCAAACAGACACACCAAGCTGGAATAAAATATACAATGTATGAACTGGAAAGCAGAAATACTGCTCCCTAAGTGAAAATGCATATATTTAGTTAATTAAAATGTATCTTGTTCTTGTATCTTTCATATAGTTTAGCCTGATCACATGTGTGTATTTAATTTCATTATATTAAAAGTCAATGTCCCTGTGCTGGTAGCAGCATCCAGAAAAAGATGTCACACCCAGCTGTGTGCCCTGTAAGAGTGACAGGTTAATGGAACCTCCACTGGTCTCCAGGGAATAAGACATTTATCTTCTAAGGTTTTAGTCTAATTGAACTGCTTTATTTTATTTAATAATTTCTCTATTATTCCTACATTTGCTCTTCATTTTCAGCAACTATTTGTCATAAGTGTAATAACACCCATATACTGGAGGATATATAAAACAAATGAAAAATTAAACATAGATTTCTCTGTGATTTTATAGGTTACAGCAGAAGAGATCAGACTCTATTGTATCCAGCTGTGTATCCATGAAGACTGACATGTCAAAGGAACTTCCACTGAACTTGAAAGAAGTGGAAATTCCATTTGATGAACGGTCAGTTTTTTGCTTTTATATATAACTAAACTGAATAAATAAGCTTCCTGTTCCTCATCTTTTTCTTGTTACCTTCTACAAATTATTCTCTCTCTTACATAAACCAGCCTATGCAAGTGTAGCAGGGTGGCTCACAATAATACAGGAAAAAAATAAAAGTTCAAAATTAGGCTTCCTGCGAAGCTATATGTGCTGTTCAATACATGGTATTAAATTCCGATGGTTCAAAATAATTACAAGGTTGTGTCAGAAAGTTTCGAGGGCAGCTGGATAAGAACTTCATTCATTCCAGTTGGTGAAGCTGCTTGACTTGCTACTCAAAGATGGTCAAGGCTCAGTTCTTATCCAAGCCAGCTGCCATTTGGACTCAAGGCAACACACTTCAGGCAATGAAAGAAAATGTCTACTCAAAGTTGTCACTGACCGTGAGGAATGGGCTGCTGCCCTTATTCAGTCATACAACAATTCTCTTACTAAGAATGAGGATCAGAAACAGGATCTGCTGCAGCTGATTAGCATTGTTGCTGTGGTCTGTCACGCGGAGCCATCACTATACCAACAGATGCCGATTGCTATAAAATTATTAAAAATCGGCCTTTTTTTATATCTATGAAACATTTTCAGTTATGAAAACAATGCGGTGTTTTACCCGCCAATTTTTTTCATTGTGTAATCTTCTGGAAGTCATGTGATAGCCTGGCATTATAACCACTTCCTTCTTCCCTATGCTACCTGAGCTTGGTTCCAGGACACCATGTGACTGCAGCTGTTTGTCTAATAAAAGGTTGCATGAAACGCGGAGCCTGTCACCAGCCAGGGAACCTCAGCTTTGCTCTAAACTGTATAACCATGTGTGTGTGCGGCAAAGGAGAGCATGATGGGAGATACAAAAAGCAGCATTCCAATGTACCTGTACATTTGCAAACTGGAAGTAAAGAATCATTTCATTTCAAGTCCATAAGACCCTATAGGCTAGGTAAAGTTTAGAGAGATCATCTCAAACATCTCACGCCTGTATATGGACCCAGCACAGCCAGAGAAATACACAAACACAAGGAAAACATGAAATGTGCAGACACACCAAGCTGGAATAAAATATACAACGTATGAGCTGGAAAGCAGAAATACTGCTCCCTAAGTGAAAATGCATATATTTAGTTAATTAAAATGTTTCTAACTAAATACTGCCTAGCTTCACACAGACTGTCAGGTTCAAACTGCAAGCACCATGGTTGCTGACAACTTGAAACAGTGATCACCTTGGATGTGAGCTGGAGCCTTAAGAAAGCAAATACATCAGTTAACTACAGAGGGTAGTAGGAGGGGGTG
>JAODLC010000113.1:4636579-4678027 GCA_026781145.1 Hippopotamyrus pictus
TGCTTCAGCCGACCCGGACCTCAGCCGATAGTGCCAACATTCAGCCGAAATCGGGCCGACTGTGCTTGCTATCTGGGAATCTTTCTATAAATGAAATAAATAGCTAAATGTCGTCATCAGATGAATTAGAGCCCTGTCCTGTTCAACCTTGTCAGGTTTGTCATAAAACTTTCGCAAATTCATGACCAGGTCATCGGGTGTCAATTTATTTGCATGGCAAAAGTTCGTGGCAGCAGTGTGTTTACATCCAACTGCTATATAGGATTAATTAAACCGCCACCAAAATGACGATTTTTCTTAGTTTGCTCCCGTTCATGGGTCTCTTTGTTTAGATGATGTTGTCTACCACCTGGTGTAGCTCTCACCTGTTCTTCAGAACCATAAAAGTATTTGAAACATCCATTTTCGAACGATATCTGTGTTTAAACAAGCAACACAAGCAAGAATACCCCTATCTTCAGGGCGCCGCCATATTAGATAGTTTAGAGCGCTGACCGAACACTGATTGGTTGAGAGGAGATGCCGTGTTTAGACAGAAAAAGATATCGTGCTTATCGCGGTTTGGAAAAAAAACTGCAATTTGCAATACATTTTAAACAAGGAAATATAGTGATTTGGCATGAAACGTTGATGGAGCAGTCGATAGGTTCAATACACAGAAGAATGACATAAGTTTTTTTTTTTTTTTTAAATGGCGTTTATCGTATCATAGTTATTGTATCATAGATTCTGGAAAACAGGTCTTCAGTTACAAATTTCAATTACCTTGCAAATTTAACTGTTCAGCCTGCTGTTCCTAATTTTTTTGTTCAACTGACTGAGAAATGTGACTTGTTTGGTGACATTGACAGGGTATAACTGGTGTTTGAGATGTAGCAAAAAACTGGAAAACTGCTTGGTTCATCCGTTTTTCTAGTGCTATTACAAAATGTTGCAAATGGTAACTATCTCTAAATATTGTTTCAGCTGGCTGAAAATTTTCTGTTCAGAACTTTGGTTCCCAAACCTCTCCTCAGGGACACCCCCAGCCATTACATACGTTTAAATATCACCATCAGGAGGATGTTCCACAAAGCAGGATTTCTTGCTTTGTCCAAGAATTTGTCAGGTTTAAGGCAGTCTGAGCTAAATGTAAATGAAGGAAGATAAAGTCAGTTTAGTCCAGATAACTTGTCGGATTTAAGGTAACCTGGCTAAGCAAGAAATCCTGCTTCATGGAACACCTCACCCCACTAACTTAATAAATTAACTTAATTACTTAAATTGAGGTAATTAATACTGTAGCTGCACATTGTGTGCTAGTGGTTGAGTTAAAAAAATACATGAGTATATTGGAAAGTTCCTGCCAATCCTGGGGTGACCTGAGGCAAGGTTTTGAAGAGGCTAAGCTAACACACTTCGACAGACATATCATCATAGTTATACATTAGCATGAGGATCATTTAAACATAGCTTTCTTTGCCTGTGTTAGACTTTTTTGCACAGTACAGTATACATGTATGTACTACATGTTTGAAAAAGTATAAGATCAATCTCTTTGTAACTTTTATTTACAGAGAAAAACAGAAGGGATCTGATTCAATGGGTCTTAGGATGCAGTTTGCAAACCACAATGAGGAATTGTCATCCATATTGCAGGTTTGAAATTGTTAATTTGGATTTCTTGCACAGAAATATGTTATTTCATTGTTCTACCAGATTAACACAAGTATATTTTATGGCTGCATGATCAGATTATTATTAAAATATTTGCTAACACTTCACCCGAGGGGGTACAAGTAACTTAGCAGCTCAGTTACCACTGAAGTACAAATCTATCCATTTTTTGAAACTGCGTTCCCTAGTCAGGGCGGTGGGGGGGCTGCTTTCCTGGAGGTCATGGGCACAAGGTGGGGAACAACCCAGGATGGGGTACCAACCCCTCATGGGCATGAGGAGGCAGGCAGGCGCACGCGCACAAAAATTTGGTAACTCCAATTAGCTTTGACTGTGGGGGGAAACCAGAGTACCTGGAGGAAACCCCCATACTGACACAGGGAAAACATGCAAACACCACACACTCACAACCCTGGCAGAGACTTGAACTCAGGTCCCAGAGGTGTGAGGTGACAGTGCTAACCACTGCACTAACGGGCTGCCCCTCAAATACAACTCATGAACAAATATAGTAACTACATTAAATACTAGAACTGTCATGATCGATTAATGATGAACAAGCATGAGATCAGTATGTAGAATGTACTTTGTTTCTGGTTAATTCATACATTGATTGCACTATTACATTATTTATTACCCCTTAAATAAAGTGTTACCAAATATTCTCCTTGAAACATAAGATATATTCAAATATAACCTGTTATAGTTACTTGAGGAAAATGCCGTGGAGTTCCTGAAAGACCAACTGAAACAGTACAAGAAATATCTGAGCGAAGATTACCCAGCATGCTGTGAGGCTCAGATGGAGGATGACAGTGTGATGGATGGTGACAATAAGATTCAGAAGAGCTATGGCAGAGAGGGAGCTCTGAGGATCACGCTGTACATCCTGAGGACCATGAAGCAGACGGATCTCGCTGACAGGCTGGAACACAGTAATCATTTTTGTGTTTCTCTGTGCTCTTTGTGGTGTCTCAGGGAATTCAACTGAACTATACTGAAATCAGTATGACTGTTTAAATGAATAAACATTGTGATTCAAAGCAATTTATTTTAAGTGTGCTAGTCTATAATAAACTGAATAAAAGAGAAATAATCGTTGGGATGTTAAAGTATATTTTAATTGCAGAAAAATAGTTTTATAGATATAACAATGTTTGTTTTTACAGAGGAAACAATGGATTCTCAACATAAACTCAAACAAACACTGCAAAAGAGGTTTCAGTATGTGTTTGAAGGACAAGCTAAGCAAGGAAATGCAGTTTTGCTCAATCAGATTTACACAGAACTCTATATAACTGAGGGTGGAACTGGAGCTGTGAATGACCAACATGAGGTGACACAGATTGAGACATCATGCAAGAGACCCACAGCACAGGAGACTGTAATTAAGTGTAATGACATCTTTAAAACACAACCTGGACAAAACACACGGATCAGAACTGTGCTGACAAGAGGGGTGGCTGGTATTGGAAAAACAGTCTCTGTGCAGAAATTTATTCTTGACTGGTCCCAAGGGAGAGAAAACCAGGATATTCATTTTGTATTTCCACTACCTTTCCGTGACCTGAATTTAATGAAGGAGAAAGAATACAGTCTGATTCAACTACTCCACCACTTCCTCCCAGAACTCAAAGAGCTCGGACCTGCTCAACTTAGCAATTGCAAAGTACTGTTCATCTTTGATGGCCTGGATGAGTGTCGCATTCCACTAAATTTCCTAACCAATGACAGCTGGTTTGATGTAGCAAAGCCGACCTCATTAGATGTGTTGTTAACAAACCTCATTAAGGGAAATCTGCTTCCCTCTGCTCTCCTTTGGATCACTTCTCGACCAGCGGCGGCCAGTCAGATCCCTCCTGAATGTGTGCACCAAGTGACAGAGATACGAGGATTCAATGATCCTCAGAAGGAGGAGTACTTCAGGAAGCGATTCAACGATCAAGACCTGGCGAGCAGGATTATCTCACACGTGAGGTCATCAAGAAGCCTGTACATTATGTGCTACATACCAGTCTTCTGTTGGATTTCAGCCACAGTTCTTGAGAAGTTGCTTGGTAAAACAGGCAGTGGCGAAATCCCTAAAACACTTACTCAGATGTACACGCATTTTGTCATCTTCCATACAACCCTGAAGAATCAGAAGTATCTCAGAAGACAAGCAGCAGAGCCTTTGCCAGAGTCCGTAAGAGCAGATAAAGATTTCCTTTTGAAACTGGGGATGCTAGCTTTCCAAAACCTCAAAAATGGAAATCTTATATTTTATGAGGAAGAGCTGAGAGAATGTGGCATTGATGTGAGCGAAGCTTCTATTTTCTCTGGGATGTGCACAGAAATGTTTAGAGAGGAGATTGGATTGTATCAGCAAAAGGTGTACTGCTTTGTACATTTGAGTATTCAGGAGTACCTTGCTGCTTTGTATGTGTTTTTAACAAATGTAGACAAGTCCTTTATTTTTGCTAAGTTTTCTTTTCGGCACAGAGGAAGCACCATGTCTCGTTTACTAAAGGATGCAGTTGATGAGTCTTTACAGAGTAAGACTGGCCACTTAGATCTCTATCTCCGCTTCTTGCTTGGCCTGTCAATGGACTCCTGTCAGACTCTTTTGCAAGGTATTTTGTCAGAACTTAGATTCCAAGGAATCGACACAAAGGAAACAGCCAACTATATCAAGGAGAAGATTAGAGAGGATCTGCCTTCAGAAAGGGCAATCAATCTGTTTCACTGTCTTAATGAACTAAATGACAACACTCTAGTAGAGGAAGTCCAGAGTTACCTGAGCTCAGGAAGCCTTTCAGCAGAAAAGCTCTCACCTGCCCAGTGGTCAGCTCTGGCCTTTGTGCTGCTGACCTCAGATGGGCAGCTGGATGTGTTTGACCTGAAAAGATACATCAGGTCAGACGATGGTCTTCTGGGGCTGCTGCCTGTGGTTAAGGCGTCCCGAACAGCACTGTGAGTCCAGACACAAAGTAACCAGTAATCAGCGTTAGCAGCATTGTATCATCTGAGCTGCATTCCTGAGAAGAGTCTCTTATTGGATGTGCGATATCAGGAGTGTGTGGAAATGTCTGATTGAACATGCTTTCCCTTTCAGGTTGAACAGCTGCAACCTGACTGAGAGAAGCTGTGAAGTGTTTTTAGATGTCAGCTCAAACTCATGTGGTCTGAGAGAGTTGGATCTGAGTGAAAATCCCCTGAAGGACTCAGGAGTTAACCTACTCTCTATTGGAATGATGAATCATCTATGCAAAATCAAATCATTCAGGTGAGAATTCCCCAGTAATTTGCAGTCAAAGGTTACGTGATTTGATCTATAGAGGTAAGTTATGATTAGACAAAAACAGTGATATCTGTTGTGCTATTTGTGTAATTTATTGTGGAATGTACTAGATAATTAGCTAGATATAATATATATATAGATATATAAATATGAAAAACACCTTCAGCGATCTTGTAACATGTCATCTTTTGTTGACCAATTCAGCACTGACAGAAGGCAGTCCTGTGCATAGCCATATTGGGAAAAAATGTCATACCGTGTACATGACACATATCTGTGTTTGAACTACCTTGAAAACAACCATGTGTTTAAAACTTGGGGAATAGTGTTTTTCCTCCTTCTCTTTACAGGTTGTCAGCTTGTGAAATCACACATACAGGCTGTGTGTCTCTGGCTTCAGCTCTGAGGTCAAACCCCTCACACCTGAGAGAGCTGGATCTGAGCTACAATAACATAGGAGACTCAGGAGTGAAGCGGCTCTCTGCTGTACTGGAGGGTCCTAAATGTCAGCTAGAGAAACTCAGGTTAGTAGTCAGACTGTATTGTTGTAAGCAATTAGTATGAGAGAGATAATTGTACACTTCATTACTATTTTTGAAATTACTCAGTTATTTCATTATTGTTTTATCATATTTTACCTTTTGTTTAAAGCTAAATAAATTTTAATACAAATACTTTCCCAGTTGCACCATATGTCCAGAGCTGAGACAGTGAAGAGTTTCTCTCCTTCTCTTTGCAGTTTGTCACACTGTAGGGTCACAGATACAGGCTGTGTGTCTCTGACTACAGCTCTGAGGTCAAACCCCTCGCACCTGAGAGAGCTGGATCTGAGCTACAATCACCCAGGAGACTCAGGAGTGAAGCTGCTCTCTGCTGTACTGGAGGATCCTAAATGTCAGCTGGAGAAACTCAGGTTAGTAGTCAGACTACTTATGTGCAACAGTTGCAACCAATGTTAATTACAAGATGTATAAGTGATAATTATGTATACCTGATGTTACTACAGTACAATCCCGTTATAACGGACTTTAATGGACCTCGCAAAACAGTACGTTATATCCAGAGTTGCTGTATGCCCAGAACACAACTACAGGACACCGTTTACTCATGCCACACCCCAGCAGACACGCTTGTGGTGTAGATTATTATATTGTACATGTAGTAATCCAACTTTACCTGACTGTTGGAAGTATATATGGCCTATAAGTACTTACTGCATCCCTCCACCTGCGAGCATCATCTGCCAATGCACAGTGTGCCTGGTGATGGACAGCCACACAGACCAATCAGTGTTCCCTGCTGTTACGCCATGCCTGTTTATAGAGCATCACTATCAATAATCCCGACTACGTATCTGCGCTGGATATCACCGGCACGCCACGCGCCTTTTAGGCGGAGCCTGCATGTCCATTATAAGTGAACAGCTAAAAGCGGCCCTGGGGACTAAATTGTTTGTCCATTATAAGTGAAATTCCGTTATATGCGAGTCCGCTATATCCGATGCTTTTTCTGCATGTCCTTAAAGGCGCACGGCCGTGACCAGCAGACCTCGTCCGTTATATAAGATATTCCATTATAAGCAAGTCCACTATAATGGGATTATACTATATCTGTATATATTAAATGAAAAATATATTAATTATTAATTAATTTTTAATTATTTGTTAAAAAATAAATACATTGTGTTATACTTACTTTCCTAAGCTGTCTGTCCAGAGCTGAGAGAGTAAAGTGTTTTTCCTCCTTCTCTTTACAGGATGTCAGCTTGCGAAATCACAGATACAGGCTGTGTGTCTCTGACTACAGCTCTGAGGTCAAACCCCTCACACCTGAGAGAGCTGGATCTGAGCTACAATCACCCAGGAGACTCAGGAGTGATACAGCTCTCTGCTATACTGGAGGATCCTGAATGTAAGCTGGAGAAACTCAGGTTAGTACTCAGACTATATCATTGCAAGGAATTTGTAGATGAGATATAATTGTAGTCTTTGCTAATATTTTTTAAATTAGTTATTTCATTATGGTTTTATCGTATTTTACCTTTTGTTTAAAACTAAATAAATTTTTATACAAATACTTTCCCAGTTGAACCATATGTCCAGAGCTGAGAGAGTGAAGAGTTTCTCTCCTTCTCTTTGTAGTTTGTCACACTGTAGGGTCACAGATACAGGCTGTGTGTCTCTGGCTACAGCTCTGAGGTCAAACCCCTCACACCTGAGAGAGCTGGATCTGAGCTACAATCACCCAGGAGACTCAGGAGTGAAGCTGCTCTCTGCTGTACTGGAGGATCCTAAATGTCAGCTGGAGAAACTCAGGTTAGTAGTCAGACTACCTATGTGCAACGGTTGCAACCAATGTTTATTACAAGATGTATAAGTGATAATTATGTATAGCTGATGTTACTACAGTACAATCCAGTGATAATGGACTTGGCAATGTGGTCAAAGGAAAAGACAGATAGATGAGGGTCCAACTAAAAACAGCGAAAGCATGATGTGCGTGGAAGCACTTCATATTAAAAGTGAATGAAAATGCAGTCGTCTGTCAGTACTGAAAAACAGTACATAAAATCACCATAGAGTGACTGCAATGCAAATGCAACTTAAAAGAAGACATTCAGGTTCGATGGACTCCTCCAATAATGTGAGGTTAGCCATAGATTGGTCTATGTCCCATTTAGCTTCTCAAAGTAGCCCAGGGTGTCTTTATCATCACTTTCTACAATTCCTGCATGCTAAAATAATTGCTGCTAAAATGCAGATTAGTCCTATCACTTTGCTGTATCGTGTTATATAATACAGTACCTAATAATCATCTATTATTTTTTGTAAACTATTCTGAGTTTTGACTAGGGATGAACGATATTGGAAAATTTTGGTGATATTTGAAGTTTTTGTAATATGTAGGAGGTAAAAATGAACAATATAGCCAAATAGAACTTGCTATGTACCAATTGTCTGTTAGATAAGTTAGTGGTGTTGCAGTGAGTTGCGCCGAAAAAAAAATCAGTGCCAAGTGATTTGCTTTAGTTTAATATCATCTTTATGAAACACAAAATATTTCCATACAGTGAAAGATGAACGTCTTTCCGTGATCAGTTTTTGTTTAATTTCTCACAAATGTGCTTCATGGTCTATGAAGGAGTTGAACAGCAATGACATGAATGATTATAATTGGCTAGGAGAGTGAATGCACCGAATGCAGAGCTCATTCAAAAGTAGTGGTGGTAAACATTAGAGTGATTTTTTATTTTTATTTTTTTTACTAGATAACGCTGAAAAGGAACCATCATTAAAATTGCAAAGTTGGCTAACTTTTGTTTCCTGTGACTAATAAAAAAATCTAGTGCAACTTATTGATGGTTTGAACCCAGCAGTCTATCGCAGTTCTTCGGATGTGATAATTGCATGTGCATGAAATGCCACGCCAGTATTAACATGGCATACCCTGTAAGCCTAGAAACTTGATGGCAGCACATTGGCAATTTGTGGGTATCGCTGTAGCCACTTTTTTTTTTTACAATCACTTAAGAAAAGGATGGCCAGCGACACCTGCTGGCTAAACAGGGAAACAACAGACAGGGCAGGGCAGGAAGTGATCCTGACAGTGACAGCACAAATAATATAAATACTGTGCTGCGGTTGAGCTACAAAACAGGCAGCAGTGGGTGAAAGAGGATAAGCACTATAAGAGGCTATATTTATTGGATAACAGTTTGACTGGAATTGAAATAAGGGAGTAAATGTAGGGAAAAAGTGTAATAAAACCAGGACAAGTAACTGGGCCAGACAGTGCTAGCAGGGAATAGAGCACACCAATCAAAGAGGATAATGTAGAATGGAGGGAAAAGAATGCTTGGGAGAACAGGAAGATTTCTAGGCAGGGTTTGGAGTGAATGAGAGTTACGGGCATCTGGGGGAAGGGAATTCTAGAGAAGCAGAGCTACCCTGAAGGAGGCTTGGTCACCAAAGCTGTGGAGTTTGGACAGAGGAACTGTGAGAGGCCCAAAAGAGGAATCTTGTAGCGTGTGAGGGTGATGATTGAGCAAGAGGAGGCCAGATAGATAGGGGGAGCAAGATTATTGAGAATGCTATAAGTGAGATTTTAAATGGGGAGGCAGTATAGGTCCAGGGGAACTTAAGAAATTTGGTTAGGGTACTGGGTGTGGGTGAGGAGGCAGTTCTGGACCAACTGGAACTTGGGAAAGAAGCTCGAGCTCATGCCCAGGATGAGAGAGTTGCAATAATCTAGGCAACTGGAGATGAAGGCATGAATGGGGGATTTGGCAGTAGATTAGGAGAAACAGGGTCCAATTTGGACAATGGTGCATAGATGGAAGGAGGTTTTTGTGAAGAATTAGATATGAGGGTCCAACAAAAGAGGGGTCCAGAGTAACTGGGACATCCTGAACCTAACTGGAAACTTCAGGTGAGGGAATGACTGCTGTGCCATCAATGTGGACGGAAACAAAACCAGCTTTATTAAGGACTGATTTTGAGCCAATGAGGATGAATTCAGTTTTATCACCATTGAACTTCAGAATAGGTCATCCATGTCCTGAATGCAGATAAACAGGCTTTGATGTGGGGAGGAGGTGGTGAGCAGATAGATTTTAGTACTGTGGTAAATCTGTGTACCATCAGCATAAATGTGCAAGCAGAGTTATACCATGTCTAATAAGGCCAAGGGTAAGGATGTATACAATGAAAAGCAGTGACCTGAGAACCAAACCCTGTGTGTGCCCTGCGATGGATATCAAGCATTTCCTGTCCATCAGGTAGAATGAAAACCAGTCCATGGCAGTGCCATCAACACCCAGGTTACGAAGGCTTGAGAAGTGCTGGGCAAATTAGAAGAGGAGCAGATGGCTTGTTTTCTGTGCATCTCACAATACAGGAGTAAATCAAAGCAGCATTCCAGCTCATTCTAGGGAAATGTAACCTGTACATTTTGTATCTGCTTGGGTCTCTCGCCTACAAAGTTCATACCTGATTGGGTGTAAAGGCTGCACCTGTGACAGGATTCTTAAAATAAGTTATGCACAGAATATGATTAAAAAAAGATGTCAAACTCTCAAGAGTTTGAGGGAACATCTCAGAACAAGGGGGATGGAGGGGGGTGCAAGGACAAGATGAGATGGGTCATTCTCAGTTGGGGGGAAATTTTAAATGCTTTAGCTGTGACAGTTTCCATCACAGAGGACTGTGTGGGACATGGTCCCAAGGCTGTCCTCTGGCTAAGGAGGATGTGGAATCTGAAGGCGCGGTCAGCAGAAATAAGCGGATAATTGACAGCTTCAGTGTTACAGAGAGGGCAAAAGTCTGATCCATTTCAGTCTGTCTGGTTATTTTTCTGGAGATGGGCTAGGAGTTGATTAGCAATGACATGTTTGAGTGTTTTAGTTGCTGCCAAACGGCAGCCCTGTGACCAGACAGGCAGCTGCTGTCACGACAGTATCTCCTCATTGAACTGAGCTGTGAATCCAGAGAGAAACCAGTTTTAAAAAAAGTTACACAAAGTTTTTCTCTTTTTCCTTACAGGTTGTCAGCCTGTAGAGTCACAGATACAGGCTGTGCGTCTCTGACTTCAGCTCTGAGGTCAAACCCCTCGCACCTGAGAGAGCTGGATCTGAGCTACAATTACCCAGGAGACTCAGGAGTGATACAGCTCTCTGCTGTACTGGAGGATCCTGAATGTAAGCTGGAGAAACTCAGGTTAGTAGTCAGACTATATTGTTGTAAGCAATTAGTATAAGAGATAATTGTACACTTCATTACTATTTTTGAAATTACTCAGTTATTTCATTATGGTTTTGTCATATTTTATCTTTTGTTTAAAGCTAAATAAATTTTAATACAAATATTTTCCCAGTTGAACCATATGTCCAGAGCTGAGAGAGTGAAGAGTTTCTCTCCTTCTCTTTGCAGTTTGTCACACTGTAGGGTCACAGATACAGGCTGTGTGTCTCTGACTACAGCTCTGAGGTCAAACCCCTCACACCTGAGAGAGCTGGATCTGAGCTACAATCACCCAGGAGACTCAGGAGTGAAGCTGCTCTCTGCTGTACTGGAGGATCCTAAATGTCAGCTGGAGAAACTCAGGTTAGTAGTCAGACTACCTATGTACAACAGTTGCAACCAATGTTAATTACAAGATGTATAAGTGATAATTATGTATAGCTGATGTTACTATTTGTATATATCAAATGAAAAAACTTTATTGCTTTAATTATTATGTATTTGTTTAAAAACAAATACATTGTGTTATACTTACTTTCCTAAACTGTCTGTCCAGAGCTGAGAGAGTAAAGTGTTTTTCCTCCTTCTCTTTACAGGTTGTCAGCTTGTGAAATCACAGATACAGGCTGTGTGTCTCTGGCTTCAGCTCTGAGGTCAAACCCCTCACACCTGAGAGAGCTGGATCTGAGTGACAATAACATAGGAGACTCAGGAGTGAAGCTGCTCTCTGCTGTACTGGAGGGTCCTAAATGTCAGCTGGAGAAACTCAGGTTAGTAGCCACAGTATTACCTTGCAAACAAATGTATATTACGTACATAAAAAGGTGTTTAATAAATACTTAGTTATTTGTATTACATTTATGAATAAATTATAGCTTCAGTTACAAGATGTTTCTTTAAAAAATAATACATTGTAACTAGAGCTGTCACGATTATTCAATTAAACTTGATTACCCAGGTTAGTATACTCAGACTACCTATTTGTAACAGTTCCAAGTTCCAACCAATGTTTATTACAAGATGTATAAATGATAATTATGTATACCTGATGTTACTACTTGTATATATTAAATGGAAAAAAAAACTATTGCTTTGTTAGGCATATTTAAAAATAATTTTCACTGCAAAAGATATAGTATTACAGTTAGGAAAGTAATTAATATTAATTATATTGTTACTAAAGCACATTTCCTGGACCCTTTCATCCTTTTCTCAAAATTGTGAACACAAAACCCAATTTTCAAACATTCATAAACCCTTTGACCCGTCTGGCAAAAATCTATCTATTCAAAACTTTTTTCGGCTCAAATCTAAAACACTGCTTTCAGATCACACACAATGTCAGTCGGTATGTAAACACTGCTGTGCAGTCATTACTCATTACAGCAAAAACATGAAAATGCTGCCAGTTAAAACCGTCGCTGTCATGTTCAAACAGGTTTGCTGTGGATATGGTCTTTTGCATGTTCAGTTGCAAAATTGGAAACAAATAGTTAAAAAAAAAAAAAGTTACATGAAACGTTTGTATACAAGTATGCTGAGTCAGGACAAAGAATTCCAGCTACGTCACAATGTTAGTGGTGATAAATGGGGGAAGAAATCCCTGGGATCCATGGATAAATCAAAATTTGACTTGCCTATGGCGTCTGTACTCTCCCCTGACACGCATTCTTTGTTGTAGTCCAGGGGTGGCCAATCTTATCTGCAAAGGGCCGGTGTGTATGTGGGTTTTCACTGCAACTGCCTAATTAGATTACTAATTAGAGGACTGATTGGCTGTAGAGTCCCCACACCTGGGTTTGAACAGCTGACCTACAGGTTATCCCAAAAACCTGCATACACACCGGCCCTTTGCGGATAAGATTGGCCACCCCTGTTCTAGTCAGTCGTTTGCTTCATCACGTTAAGAAACATGTTAAGTTTTGTGTCGTCGTGTTTAAATGACTACTGTGTGCTGGCTGCATTTTCTGTTTTACATCAAAGTTCACCACAGTACAGATTTTATTTTGAAGAACGAGAAAGTGTTTAGTTTGCAACTAAAAGGGTGAGTTAGATCTGTAAATTGTGTAAACGGTCTTCTCTTAGTTACAATTTTGCCAAATGAATGACTGATTGAATAAATGAGTTTTGGCAATCAACAGTTTTATTCTAAAAAAGGGGTTTAGTGTTTTAACAATTCAGAAAATCTGTAAAGCATACAGTACATGGGAGGATTTAAAATACATAGATATGTGATTGAATGAACTATATGTTTGGAGGTGAAGATTTTCTCCTTCTTGTTACAGGTTGTCAGGCTGTAGTGTCACAGATACAGGCTGTGCTTCTCTGGCTTCAGCGCTGAGGTCCAACCCCTCACACCTGAGAGAGCTGGATCTGAGCTACAATAACACAGGAGACTCAGGAATTAAACAGCTGTATGATATACACAGGGATACTAAAAGTCACCTGAAGACACTCAAGTTGGTATCCATTTAACCTTAATGCAGTGTTTAGGAAATCATTAAATAGTCATGTTAACTAAATGAATTATTTGTAGTTTCATTTGAAAATAACCCCTTGTTTAAAATCAAATACATTGTGCCATTATTGCCATCCTGACTGAACTGACCTATATGTCCAGGGAAAAGAGAGTGAAGAGTTTCTCTGTTTCTTTTCAGGTTATCGGACAAACTGGCAGAAGCAGCCTATGTTTATCTGATTTCAGCTCAGATGCCTCATGCCTGAGAAAGCTGGATTTTTGCAAAGAGAAACCATAGAGTGTCAGTGATGAATGTGTTCTCTAAATATCACCTGGAAAATAAGGGGTTTTAATCAGATTAGGGTAATATAGTGCATATGTGAACATGATGGATGAACAGATGTTAAAAAAAAATAGGCTCAGTATGTCAGGTAGCAAAATGGTAGCAAAAGCAGGTGTTTGCAGTCACAACATAGCCTTGTTAGACAGCAGTTGATGGTTAGCCCATCAAATTGCTTTTTACTTTCTCTTAATTCATTTATTTTTTTCCACATCCTGGAGTGATTCTGTAAACTTTGTGATTTACCTGGTGTGGGACCTGTCCGTCTGCATCATCTCTATGTTGGTCATAATGATGATCATATCTGATCAACTGCAATTGCTCAAAAGTTTTTCAGATCTTTCACTGTCACAACATCACTGTCCCTGATGGGTCACATCCTCAAAACACCCATCATGTTAAAATTCTATCACCTCATCTGGAGATGTTAGACGGTTTCTAGATTTCTTATGCAGTCATGGATCATTCTAGATGTACGATTAGTAAATGCAAATATTTACCAGAAAGTGCAGACTCCAGAACAGAGAATAAGGGGTAGTGGCCTTGTACAGTCTTATGTAGACAGCAGATGCACTTTCATGTTATGATGATCGTGCTAAAAACACAATTATGCTTTTCCTGTAAATTTTAATAAAACAGGCTTTTTTCACTTACGCACTCTGTCTAATTTTGTTTTCAGTCTCTGACTGAATGTAGAGAACTGATGTTTAGGCTGACTTAGGCTGTTTAGAATGGGGGGGATCCCTGTCTGCTACATTTGGCGTTATGTTGTATTACCATTTTAAAGAAATACAAAAACTAAAAAAAACAATAGTACAAAACACTGCACTTCAAGGACACACACAAAATATAGCTTAAAACAGCATATAACGAAGCGAAAGGGCTATTAAGCCAGACCGAGTGGCTTAACTAAAGGTGCCAACACAGAATGGCTGTTTTAAACAAGTGCATGAACAGCTACATTCTTTATAAAAACCTATACCTCAGATACCATATTAAAAGAGATATCTCCCAAAAAGCTGCATCGGACAAAATGATCAAACATGATAAAACGACATGAATGAGCTTAATACGCGGATACACTCACACCACCGCAGCAGCAGACAGGGATGCGTATGAGAACAACGAAGTTACAATAATAACGATATGCTTAGAATAAACGCTCCGCAGAAGAAATATACTGAACACAGCCAACAAACACTGCTACGCGCCAAACGAATAAAATAATCCTTAATTCACCGGTAGCGGAAATGACAAAGGTCAGCCTCATCACGTGGTAATCATCCATAAAACAAATGGCTATCGAGTTAAATATACATTAATAATTTAATAAAACATCTTGGTTATACAAGCTAAACGTAAACAATTTTTAAATAACTAGGCCTAATGAAATACACCTTTTAAAAACATTCATGTTAATATTAAAATCTGTAAAATAGGTTAATTTATCTGATATTTTATTCATGTAAACGCTCGCTTAAATGTTTGTTTTTTCTGATCCCACTGACTTGGAGTGATATAAATATGGCTGTAATAAATACAAAAATGCACTAAACTTAATATTTCAATTCAGAATAAATCAAAGTAAACCGTTAACTTACAGAAAATGTAACGCAGTGCACGCATGCTCGAAACTGCACGCTCTAAGTGAGAGTTTCGCATGGCAGTGCAGCGGTCATGAGCCGCAAACCAGACAAAAGTCGAGCGAAAATCGCGAGAAGGAATGAATGTAGCGAGAGATGTTCAAAGTACGCGCGAGCGAACGGCATGTTTTCTTTAGGCAAGAACAAAAATAATCAAAACGTCAAATTATATTTAAAAAAAAAAAAAATCAGAGAGCTCGAAATGGCAAATCGAGAGCATCTTTTTGAGATTTCGTGATCTGAGTTTAATATTTCTTGGGCACATTAAACTCAATTGTGCACACAGCGTAGTACATCCCATAAATAAAAAGGTATAAGTGTAAAATTTGCCATTTACAGTGGAGGGAGTATACAAAAGGAATCCACAAAGAGCTAGTTTATCACTAGACAGCACTGGGTAATCATAACTAAACCAAGGAACGGGCCCTTAGATTACACTGTGCAACATTTTCAATAGAAATGAATACCCTGACCTTTCCTGTCATTCAGTATGGACACATTTTAGAACCCAACACATGAACACTCTAGATGGACCATCAATAATAATAATAATAAAATAATAATAATAATAAACTCATTGGATCTTGTAAACTAATTTTCTCAGTCTATCCAGTATTATTAATCTCTGAGCGTCTTTAAAATTTACACCAGAGTATCCCACTCTCAAAAGCTTTCTCAGACATGCTTAAAGAATTCATATAGAAACAACTTACATGTAAAGCAGAGTAAGTGGATCTGGACTGGTTTTAGTAAATGAAATTCAAAATGGATGCACTGTAGCAATGTGAATAACTTATTGTGAGGCAGACCATAAACCCAGCCCAGTCAGCTGTGTGCTGAACCCATGGCTTGCCATGAAGTTCAGTAAAATCATCTAATAAAATTGTCATTGAAAAACCTCAAGAAAACACCAACTACGCAGACACCGCATCTTAACAAAACGTAAGCTTTATTTCCCACTCCTACCCCTTCCCCAAGACAACTTAGAGGAATCAAAGCCAAAAGATGCAACATATATTTGCTTAACATAGCAGTGGCTGTTTTCTGAATTGGTCAAAACAAAAACACAATACAACTTTTAACTCAACCCGGAACACCCGATCTCTGCAATAATCACCAACACAAACTGCATGAACAGCAGGATAAGAGCAATAATGAAGGACCCCAACTGAGTAAAGTACATTTTTATTTAAATATTTTATCAAAGCTTATTTTTATCTCCATAAAAGATTTCTAAAACTTTTTTCTTGCAATTAAGTTCATTTTACTTTATAAATACGCTAATTCTCCTTTTGAGGGTCCACTGCTTTTGCGAGAGTGTAACCATGTGTGCCTGGCTTTTTTTGTGTCCTTTTTGTCCTTGGCTGAGGTGCTGTGTTCTTGCTTGACAATTATGGGTCACCTGTTCTCTACCATCAGAAAAACAAAATGCCACAACCACTGGCAGTAGAGTTTCAAAATAGAGCTCCAATGCTATTAAATATTGCATCCTAATATCTCACAATTCACCTGTTGCTGATGGGGTTTTACAAAAAGTCAAGCATCAGGAAAACACTTTTTCTGATCACCAGCATGTGTGTCCTTGGCTGAGGTTTTGCGTTTGCCCTGCCTGAGTTTCTGTGAGTGTAGACATGATCCCTTGGTGAAAGTTGAAGCAGTACCAGATATGTGTCCTTTGATAAACCTACATGGCTTGGCTTGCAAATAGACTCTGCAACAAACCAAAACCCAAAGAGGGCAAGAGTGCCAATACCTTGCACATTTTTAATGCTCATAACACCAGGCCAAACCTTCCCTTTATCCCCATATCCCAAGATAGGACAGACTTGTGGAGTAGACAGCCTGTTACCTTTGGGGTTAAAGGTTTACTGGGCTTCCAGCAGATATACACCATGAGAAAAGGTAGATCCAAACATGTAGTACACCATGTCTTCATCACTTTAATTCACTCACTTCCACTCAGCTTTACTCATTTTGGTTGCATCAAGAGATCCAACTGGAAACAGTGTCATGTCAGATGTCATATGAATCAATCAACAAACATGAGTTGGACTGTGAAAGAAACCAGAAATGCCTAAAAATGAGATCAATGCATTGGAGTATGTATTACACAAAATGGAGAGGGGATTTCCCCAGACTGTCGCCCCAGAATGAATTTGTCTATGGCATTGTATGTGTGTATCTGTGTGTGTGTAAGAGAGAAAAAGCTGGAGTGTAAGGCACATGTTGGAGCCTTCAGTCCCTCAGGTCCATGCTGGAGCCAAACAGAGCCACCAGCTGCTCCTCATAGTGAGTGATGTTCCTCTTCATGATTTCTTTACAGGAGCCCAGCAGCCGCTCGAATGCCTGCACATCTATTACTAGAAAGAAGGGAAAGGGGCGGACTCAATTGCAAAACAAAAAATAAGATCGCTCAGACTTAAATCCACTTTTACCCATTTTTCCATATCGATGTGGATATGTTACTACAGCAAGCTTCAGGTTAAAAGTAGATGCCCGTAGATGAACAAGAGAGGAACAAATGTGCACATTTGCAATGAGACACACACTTACCCAGGCACTTGACCTCTCCCACGGCGTACACAGAGGCTGCACGGGGCTTGTTTGTTACCAAAGCCAGCTCTCCAAAATACTGGCCACTAGTGCAGCGAGTAATCTCCACCTCTGCATTGTCCTGCTGGTCTGCCTTGGTCTGGATGAGTCGTGGTGGGGGAAAGGGAACCAGGGAAAATAAGACAACATGTATGCTGTATGCATATAATTATATAGGAGGGACAGTGTATCATCACAATCCATGCAAAGCAGTGAAATCATTAAGATCATCCCAGCCCATATGAGCAGGGAGACTTCTCACTTACTTTACTCTTCATCATGATCTTTACTTCCCCAGATTCCACGATGTAGAAACAATCAGCCTTTTCCCCCTGTCAAGGGAAAGGGGCCGTGCCACAAATCATTCTCTTATGTGACCATATTCACCTGGAGTACCAATTCCTGGTGAAGTAATGTCGCTACAGTAATAACTGTTAAATTACCATTGGCAAAATTATAATATTATGTATTAATTAGTAAATAGTATATAACACCAATCATTTTAAACACTGATGGAACATTCCACAATATACACATTTTAAAAGTGATTCTATGTTGGAAGAAAATATGTAAATGCTTGTCCAAAGTGACTTACAACTGACGCAGATAATACAAGACAGCTATACGAGTCAGTAAAGCTTCAAACTTGCTGAACAACTTTGCGGTGTCACGCACTGCTGTACCGAGTGAAAAAGTGAAAATACACAACTGTTCCAAAATGACAGAGAAACAAAACCGGAATAATTTCTTTACCTGTTGGATGATCTTTTCTCCATCCCGGAATGATTTCACCCCCAAGACGTCAACGATTTTCATCCTCTCAGCCACCTAAACAAAACCATGGGGAATAAAAAGTCCAAGCGTAACTGGGACAGACAACTAGGTCAATCTCAGGAACCAACTACAAACCACGTCATAAGAACTACAGTGATCAAAACTTCGACTGCACATCATCTGCGGCATGATCAGATCAAGTTCACAGTACAATTTATAAAAACAGAAATAATATTCATATCCTGGATGTATTGCACAGAGCTCATGCGCTTTCACCGTCAGTCATTAAATTAATAATTCTTTGGACTAAATTTAAGTAGTACCATGTCTGATATGCCATTACCTTTCCCCTGATTATCAATGCACAATTTTGGCTAGAATAAAATAGCAACAATATGAGGGAGGGAATTTCAAATTTTATTAAATGAAGTTCCATGAACTGTCTATATTCTCTAACAAATGTGTTAAATGTCTGTATTAATATTGTGGAATTATTCTATTGCTTACTAATGCACAATTTAAAAAGTTACAAGTAAAATTACCTTTAATGAAAATGTGCAAATTTATACCTTGTTACCACACAAAGAATCTGTAATCATTTGGTGCGTTGTTGATAAAAATCTTTCGGCAAGTATATGGCAGTGATAGATAAATTGGTCATCTTACATTGCTCAATAAATATACACTCACGTACCTCAAGAGATTTTAAGAGTGGAACAGACTCTATGAAGATCTCATACATCCTCCTCTTTTTGGCGTTGTTCTTCACAATCAGTCTGCGAAATGTGGCTCGATCCTGGGGAACACATGGGTTTGTACCACCTCAGAGCCAAACATTCTCCTCAGCCGCATAGCGCTACCATAATGTGAGCATCAATGTAAAATTCAGCCTGTTTTTTTACAGGCAAAAGCTCAAAAATCCCACACAGCATTCACTGACAGTGCATGGTTTAGTGCCAGCAGATGGCGCTGTAGTAAAAGGTAAGCCCACTTGACAGAAAAGTGCGTCAGTCATGGGATGCAGGTTTGGGTCTTACCAGGCCCCACAATGCCCCTTCTGATGTGGCTATGATGGTGGCCGCACGGGGGGTGTTGTACATGAGGGCCAGCTCCCCGAAACTGCCCTTGTTGTCATACTTTCCAACACAGCAGCTGACCCCGTCTTTTTGTACCATAATGTCATACACTCCTCTGGGGAAAGAGAGAGACGCATGAAGAATGGCATAAAAGGAAGTCAGAGTACAGTACACAAAACGGTATGTCAACCCTGTGAAGGGAAAAATAAATTCATCACAAGGCCACAGCAAACAGTGATAAGTTCCTTTACAAGGGCATTATCACAATGTCCATGCGGCAAAGTAACATTTCACTGAAAAGGCCTTAGAGAACTTTTAAACTTAGAGAAGTTTTAACAGCACAAAGAGGGAAGGGGCTGTGATTCTGAGACTGGAAAACAAGTCAACAGGTAAACAGTAGAGGGAAGAAAAAAATAACTCGCTGAAAATGTGCTGTAAGTGAGATGCAAAGTATTTATAGAAACAGCTGTATCATTGTATCAAAGTGTCAACAACATCTGATGAGGGACTCGCCCATGTCAACCACTACACCAATTCACAGAAATCATTATAATGTTCATGTTACTGCAAAATCCAACAATAACTGGAAGTAAACACTAATCGCACATAAAAGAACATGTTAAATTGTTACCAAGAAGAGGGGACAAAGCCTTAGCATGAAAATCACACACCTCTCAATAACATAAAAGTTGTCTCCATCATCTCCCTGATCAATAACATGTTCCTGTGGCTGGACATGAAGCTCAAACATGGCATCCAATACTTCAGAGAGCTGCTCCTACAGGAAAGAGAACGTCCAGCTTTAGGACTCAGAAAAAGAAATCCCAGAAGAAACAGAGTTCTGCCATGCAAACATGTATTTTAAGCCACTTTATTCAAACTACAATGGATGGGTGTGGAGAAAGGAAGGAGAGCAGGAAAAGGCTAGATGGATTCTGAATAGCAGCCAGGGTGTTTGGTTTCTGTCAGTGCAGCCATGCTGACATGCGTGTACATACCTGGTCGAGAGTCTTGAACAGGAGGATGTCTCTGCAAGACTCCTGCAGTCTGCTGCGCTGTTCGTCCGTCTTGGGGTGCACCACCCGGGGTTCGCTGTCCTCATCATCATCATCGGGGTTGAATGCTTCTGCACACACTGTGGGAAAGGCAGTCGGTACAAGGCAACACTCAAGTAACACGATTAAGGTGCCATACCTGCGCTGCTTCAGATTCCCCTTAAAAAAAATTCAAAGGTGCTCCTATACCAAACCCAGAGAAATCCCAAATAGGTCTGCATCTCTAATAGTTCTGAAGTTTGGAAAAGACAGCCTTTTGAATTTCCAACTTCCAGCATTCATAGCTCCTTTGATATGGCAGGTAAAGCTTTGAAACTCTGTGACTAAGGCTAAGTGTCTGTAGAATTCAAAAATGTAATCAGAGCAGCGGTATCGTGTATTTTTCCTCCTAAATGACTCTGAAAATGGCTAAAATTCAAGACTAAAAAACAGTTTGCTAAATCACTGTTTTCCTGTCAATTACAACATATTACGCTATTTGTATGCAGTAACCATATGCATTATTGTTATAGGAGCGTCAAAGTAATTTTTTGAAATGTGCTTGATTTTCAAAATTGCCTGTTTTCATATCCTCATTTGATTTTGTGTACAGTTAGCCATCATTTTCATATTTTTGCTATGTATTCTTATGTATATATTCTGAAGATAATCTGACAAAAAGTTGGTGTTGTTGCTAAGCATTCATTTGGAGATATGATTTTTTTTTTAAAAAAGAATGAGCTGTAATGATCTTGTTGCCGTGCAAATTCAATAAAAACAAATACTACATAGTTACACTCCTACAGCAGTACTACAAATGGTTACCGCATACAAGTGGCCTAATATGTCTTGAATGGCAGGAAACAAATTCTGAGTGTTTTAGTAAGCATACTGTTTGAGTGAGATGCTCTCAAAGAGGGTGTCATTTTGAACTTTCCGCCATTTTCATGAATGAATGTTGGAAGTTGGACTGAAAAGTAGGCAAAATGCATAAAATTAATAAAAATTTAAGATGTGGGATTTCTCCATAAGTTTGGTATATGAGCACTTGTTAATTTCTTCACTTGGGACTGTCTGGGTGATTTGACATGAAATGATCCCATTTCATTCTGATGACATTTTAATTGAGTTTAAAAAAGACTGGTCTTTCCTACCAACCAACCGAAAAACCATTATTTTTAATCCCAGATTTGTTATACATCTTTTGTCAAGATATCCAAGCTGAAATAATCAAGGAGGAAATATTTGTGCACATTGTCCCACCACATCACACCAACAGCACAAAACCCCTCAGAAACACATAACTTGCTTTTATTTCATAGGTCATGCATGAGTGAGGAAATGTAATAAACTGCATGAGATCCCAACCACAACAATGACAAAAAGAAGAGAACACACTCAACTCACCTGAAACTCTGCGGTTGAATCGACTTGGGGGAGGAGCTAAAGGGGGAGAAAAGGGGAAGAGTGCTGAGAGGACCATTCACATCAGGTCAGTCTGAGGTGAACAGAAGCTACAATATGCTAGCATACTGTTTGGATTGTTCCGTGCAACAGAAACTATGGCCATGCCAAATTGTGTAGCTTACAGCTACTTACTCATCTGAGACTGTCAGGGCCCATTACTGTAACTGAGTAGCATGAAATCAGGCTCTAGGGACATTCCATTATTTAATTTCTCAAGAAGTCTCTCTGTCCATTCCCAAGGCCAGTGCTATTTGTGCCTCACTCACTAACAAACACTGAGGAGGCACCAGAATCTGTAAATCACCAACTCAAGTAAAATTCTGAGGATTAAAAATCTGACTGGAAAACAGTGAAATGTTTGCAGACCTTCTGAGACTCCTGGTAAACCCACAAATTATACCCCTGGACTGATATCCCATAAAACAGCATAAAAGGGGTAAATCAAACTTGGAGTGCAAAACTAATAAAGCTTTTATAAAAACATTCATCTCCATCACTGAGCCTGTGTATTCACCTGAAGCACTCTCACTAATTACAAATTACACTTTTACCTGTACTTAACATGTAAGCACAAACAATGCTCATTAACTAATTGTCCATTATTGCATAACCAGCTGTGCCAAAAGAATGTTATAGATGTAGAAGTCTGCTAGAGCTATAATCGACAACACACCTTTGAATAAGTAGTGTACTGAAAGGGGAAAAAAAAAAAAAAAAAAAAAAATTCACACGCATAAAACTATAAAATGACAATAGCATCTGCTTTTGCTTAACTCCTAAAAAATTAAACATTTTCTGTTACTTATGGAATGTCACAATTTGAGACCATACCTGGCAGTAGAGAACACGGGATCTGGCTTATTATAATGCAACCATATTGCGATATCAGCCATCATTGCAATATCATAATTATAAAATAAAATATGAATTGAAAATTTAAACTACGGCTACAAGAACTTATCTACCATCAGAGTCTGCTTTTACTTGGAAATGCTGAAGTCTCTATTCTCACCCTTATTTTAAAAGAACACTTTTAATGATAACTATGACAATCTAAATGTGCATATAAAATTAACAGCAACAACATAATCAGATTCTCTTACACTTGCGGCAAGTTGTGCCAACAGACATAAAGCAGTTCTGACAAATCACAGTTCTTGTTCTCCTCACGCATTGTTGTTAAAATTTTCCTCACACACGCGCCATACACTAATTGAGCAAGGACAAAAAATTGACTTGGAGACTGCATGCAGAGCTCATGCAAAAACAGCTTCAGAAAGGATAAACTTATTAGATAATTAAAAATAAAACAGATAAATCACAACTAATTATACTGCTAAATATTTAAAATTGCTCATTTACCATTCAATTAAATTATTTACAATTGTTATTCTCGAATATTCAACTATGCTGACTCATCCCTATGCCTAACCAAAGTTAAACTTAAAATAATTTCAGAACACTTTATAATAGAGCTTTTGAGTATTAATGCTTTTCTGCCTGAAATTTTCTAGTATGCTTCCAAGATATCATCACCCTGTTCGCTAATATTTAGAATGAATTAGATTCAATAAAAACAAGAACTTGCAAAACAAATAATGTGGGCTAACAGCATCAAGTGTATTCCTCTATGGCTCAGCGCATTCAGATGTGTCACTCTATGACGCAGAGCATGAGATGAAACTCAGTATAAGCCAATGTGAGATCTGCATTATACAGCTCTCATTCTAATAACTACAGGTCACGCATGAGTCAATTCAAGCTTTGGAAACTCAAACAATAGAAATGGGTGTATTGTACTGGCCGTGACATTAATGAGCCGAAAAGTAAGAGTTTTGCATTAAGGCCATTTGAGACAGTCTGATTTTTTCCACCCAAATCATTCTGAAATGAACAAAAGGCCAGTCTGTATCAACAAACGTCTATGCCAAGTGTAGTGACCGTGGTTCTGACTTATCTAGTGCTAACTGACAATAAAACCTGAACTTGCATTCTGTCTCATATAGGCAGGTGAAACTGGAGCGTAAAGTATCACAAGTGCATTACATCAGTAAATCACTTTGGAATTTAATCACTGACCACAGGTTCTGGTTCTCAGCCTGAAGCACTGGTGTTGTCCAAGAGATTTGTAACTATACCTTTTATAGTTTCCGTTAAATAATGTTAGAGTAAAAGATAATAATTGTGCATTCATTTACCATCATGATTGGGCTGGCAGGCGAAGCATGTGTGGTTACAGAAAATTAATGAACACCCTTCAGATTCTAGAATTCCAGTGTTGCGGTACAAGTTAAAAATAATTTCTGCTCTTAATTCTTTTATCTTTCACGCAGTTACGAAGCATCTCATAGTAATTATTTCATACATATACATTTAAAGTAAGCAAGCAAGATAAATACAAACAACCTCAATATGCCAGCAGTTTTCAGCAGCCTCCAGGCAAACTTCTGGACGATGATTTACACCCCTTTACATTACAATCATTTCAGATCAACCTACATTATAAACATATGAACCTATTGGCTTTATGATTGCAATTCTATGTGATTAGACTATTTCTGGGACACATACCTAGCTAAGAAGCTATTGGCTTGCTCAGAATATATTCAGCAGCAAAGGAAGCTGCTGAAAGCAGGGTGGGAGGACAATGGGTATTATGCTGGTACTACTTCCAAACTTAACTCCAATGCTACGCATGACAGTCAAGGGGGAGGAGGGAGACAAAATTTGGAAAATCTGGGAGAGATAGCTTGGAAAAATGTTTGGTTGGCAACCCCCACTCCCCCCATTTTTCTCCTCAGAAAAAAATCTATAAAAGGAATCATCCCTTATGTATCCTGCACACATAGATCCTGCTTACTTTACCTCCCAAATTTTCAGGAGTTTTTAGTAGGTTTTCAGAACTGGAACAGGAATATCGGGACAGCATTGCCCATGAGTGCTGATCCAGTCATAGAACAAAAATGATCTGTTTTAACTTGATGTAAAAAGAAAATTAACTAGTGAGAGAAGACTAGAAAACCAACAAACAAAAAGGCAAAGAACCAGTAATTCACTGGTTAAATAAAGTGTCTCATAAAATACAAATAATAAAAAAACTGTATTTTATTTATCCTGGTGGTGAAATTCTCTTTTCGCCTCCCCCAACATGCTCTATGTAAGTGAGAGCAAGCTGGCTCCAAAGGGCAGCCACCCATTGCAGGGGCCAGGGAGCTGAGGGTTTAAGGGCCTTGCTGAAGGATCCGCAGACGTGCCGAGGCCAGCTTTGAACCAGCAACCTTCTGATCACAGGTAAAGAGGCTTAACCCACTGAACCACACACTGCCCCTTACCAGTTTCACGGTATACCACAGGATGGAAACTGATGGCTATTATAACAGGTACATATATTATGAGTATTCAACAAATGTAACCGAACGGAGAATCTCATCTGCGCATATGCATCTCCAGCACTCCTCAACTGTCTGTCAGTCTCAGCAACAGGTGCTGTCATTTTTCCAATTGGTGTCTGGTAATTAGAGTATGGAATAGTCTTCCTGTTAGTGTAGTGCAAGCTAAAAGCTTGGGTTCCTTTTAAATCATATGCGAAATCTCTTCCATGGTGTCACTACCCGATCCAGACCACCTGCCCAACTTGTACCCCGCATGCAATTTATTACCTAAATATTCCATATCTGCAATATTCATTTATATTTTCATCAGATGAAATTCCTACTGACCAGTACCATAGCATTTTGGTATACTTTGGTTCACTCTGAACTAAAATATGAAGTTCGGTGTAATTTGCATTTGTTGCAGCCATATTTACCCTCCAAATCACTGGAATTAGAAGCGTTAAATTACGTTGATTGATTTGTTAAGGTCGATTGTGAGATGTACAGCTTTCTAATTTATTTTGAAAAGGGACACTTTACACATAATTCCATTTAAAGAATTGTTTCAAATTTTAGCTATAATGAAGCATTTGTTCAATCATAATCCATGTATACATTCCATTAAGGGTCAATGTAATAATAATAATAATAATAATAATAATAATAATAACAACAATAACAACAACAACAACAATAAATAATAATAAAGGTGAAATACCATATTCCATTATATCATAAAACCGTGATATTTCCAGAGACAGTTATTATACCATGACAATCTCATATTGTTGCAACCCCAGCAGTGTTTGTTGGAAATTTGGGTTGACAAGATGTACCCAGGAACAACTGGATGCAACACACAAAAACACTGATATTTGGTAAAATATGGGATTATCACTGCATTGCATACTATATTAACCTGTGTGTGCCACCGTGCCCAAGACAACTCCAAATAAGCCACAAAATAAGGACATTAATCATAAATTCCATTGTGCTATGTGACAGAACTTTCCTTCCTATGTTTTCTTCAACACAAAGTCAAATGGTGATGACGAAAGTGTGCTCAGGCCAGGACCTTTAAGCGCAACGTGAGCACAGACCAGTGAAACAAGTGGCAGTCAGTCATGTTCAGACATGGTAAAAGGCAACTACAACCAAAGCACATTGCATGATTATCAATAAGCACAGCAGAGTAAGAATACCATAAGATAATTCTACACACCTGCCTAATTGATTTTTCAGATCCCTGTGGACTGATATAAAACAATAACAAAAGACACTCTTAACCAAAAAGGAGGCATTTATAACAGCATAAATATGATGATCAGCTTGGATTCAGTCAAACTGAAGCTACCCAACACACTTTAGCAGCAGGACAAATCCAGCCTTTGAAACCCATGTTGTCCAATTTATGAAAAATGAACCAGCAACAAAAGTGTTCTTAGGCAACAAACAAGAATGCATATCATCATACCCGTTGGTTTCCGAATGATATTGCCAGTCACTTACATAAAAGATGTAAGTGGGGTCTAATCAACCCCAGTTGAGTTACCAGGATGTGAGTGTATGATGCTGAAAAACGCAAAACACCAGAGGAACCTAGGTCAGTGTTTCCTGTGCACCAAAGAGGTTTGGCATGGGGGCAATGTGACAGGGGGAGGGGTGCTACTACTGGAAAAAAGGAACCACCAGACCATTATTACACAATTTTTTTTTCATTATTATTATTGTTGTTTAGTGACGGGATGTTCCCTCTCTATCCATGGAGTTAAGGAAACAATTGTATGAATTAATATAGTTATTTTCAGTGACATTTATAACTACATTTTTAGTGGTTGCTAAACTAAGTCCTCAACAGTTTTCTTTATCTCCAGTGCTTCAGCCAACAACGTATCAGCCGCCTAACTGCACACAGCTGAACTTAGCGGGTTTTATTGTAGAAAACGAGTCTCCCACGGTGTGTGGGTCCCTTTACGAAATCTGCTAATGAATCAGGTAAAAACAACCTCCCCTGCTTCTGCATGAGCACTACATGCATTCTCTGAGACAATCATAATCATTTTCATCTTTGCTGTTTAAATCACTCCTAGATGGGCTCATGAGAAATTTATGTTGAACTCCTCTGTTTCATAAATACCTATTACAACAAAATCGAATAGCAATATTTCATATATTATACAAAAAAACTTTATTTCTTGTTATGCTATCCTGATCTTCTTGTATCTGTTTTTCCAAACAGATTGCAAATAAAGCATGCGTCACTTCATTTATCCTCGCATCCATTAGTATTAATTTTATTTTTTTTACTTCTGTGATGTAATAGGTCAACCAGAAAAAGCCCAATACTAACAAGCTGAAGCGAACCATATCGTCACCTATTGCAGGAGAGTCAAACATACTTCGGTCAATACATTGATTCCCCTCTTGTGCATGTATACTGGGACAAAGACAGTAGTCCAATTAAATGGCATAGTAGAGCTATAACCTTAGCTCGACTTAACTGGGTATGTAAACATAATGACTGAACAATCTACATCTATCCATCCACTCTCCAACCACTTATGCTGAACAGTATTACAGAGGACTGGTAATCCATTGCAGGCAGAATAGGGAACAAAGGAGTCGATCAAACTAGATGGGATGCAAGTCCTTCATATGACTGATTTACACACATGGCAAAGCTTTTTCAAATACACATACATCTCATATCTGGAATTCTAACATCCTCGCAAAAACCTCAAAACTTTGTTTCATCCTTTGCTCAACTTCCACATTGCCTTGCAACATACATTATGAAGTCAGTCAATACCAGCCTAAGCACACAGATAAGTCGACAGAACTTATTTAAAATACAATTCCTCACTTTTACCCTAAGTCTTGAATGACCTGCAAATTTTATTTGAATCTATCAAGCTTCTCTTACTGTACAAAAACACTTGCAAACATTCTAGCAAATATCCAGTTAAACAAGTTAAAACAAATTACAAAAGACTACTGTGAATTTTTAAAAAACAGGATTCCAGCCGTTCTTACAATATCTCAATAAAATATTTTAATTACTTCACTCGCTATTGCAATAACCTGATTGATATTGGTATCATTTGCTTAGTTCTTGGAGTGATTAACACAGGTTCAGATGAGTACCGTGTTTCTGTAGGTCTACAATTAGGTTAAATACTGCCCACTACTTTATTATTACTACTTTACTCAAGGCCCCAATAACATCACCACCTTGCCAGCTGCGGGACTTGAACCAGCAACCTTCTCAGTACAGGCACAGAGTTCACAGAGGAACACCATCAAGCTCCTCATAGTTAAGACAAACCTTTTTCATTAATTTACGATACCGCATAAAATAAAGCACTAGTGTTAAACCCCGATTAAACATGAAGCAACTTTCAACACATCTAAAAAACCTAAAATCCTGCCGAAGAAAGGTTTTACGCTTTTTAAAAGAAACATTCATTATTTTGTAGTTTACAATTCTGCAGTACTTCCATACAATGCCTCCCCTGAGACAGACTGCGAATAGATGCCGTATAAATCCTGACAGCCATATGTCATTTTATATAAGAAGCGCTTGCAGGAATAGCTACTTACTTAGTAAATGCCATGGCAACAGGTATGCCAGGAATTTAGACAGGCTGCATGCAACTGCACGATTATGTGCTGCGTGCTGACGTGAAGTATTCGTGCACGAAGCAATCATATTGGACGTAAAATAAAAGGTATTTGTAAGTCTCATAAAACATTAATCCCTTACACTTCCAAAATGATGTCTGACACACAACCCAGTAATCCCAATGGTAACACCCACTACGTTTCCATTTCGATTTTCATGAGACTCAGGCCCGGCAGGCATTGTGGGTAACCACTCGCACAGACTTGCACCTAGCCGATTACTCACGCTCGAAGTCCGAGTCGTCATCTTCATCTCCATCATCCCCGTTTGATTCTGTCTGCATGGGTTCCCCATCGAACATCACTCCCTTCCCGCCCTGCTTGACAGCAACGCCCGGGCCGGTGCCGTCCTGAATTCTGTTTTCTCGGAGACGAGTGAAATACTGAACGGCGAACTCCACTAAATCCGGCGGCCTCTGGCGGAGCACCTCCACGGTGTAGCCTTGTAGCAGCTCCGTTAACCCAGCCGGTATCTCGATACTCATGGTTACCCCCTTTATATTTTTTCTTCCCCTTTATCTGAATAAAAGTCTGTATTTAAATATTTGAAAGAAATGAAAACTATTCTTTATCAGTCCACATTCAACAGCAACACTGGATTAGCTCGCTAGCTAACATCGGCTAGTTAGCTACTAAAACTGGGAAAATTAGTCTTCTAGCTGACAGGTAGGTACCGTCACTGACGCAGAGGAGGGCTTCCTTCGATCGGACGAACCGGCATCCGAAATCGCGACGCAGGAAACAACTTTAGAATTTTATAGTTAGCTTCTCTTACTTTTACATGTAGCAACAGTCCGTTTCACCACAATTTCCTTAAAGCATCACTTAAAGCTTGTCATAGTATTAAAAAGCTGGGGGAGAGAGATATCCAAGCCTACCTTAAGTCTCTTTACCTCTGTTTGTAAAAATATATTTATACATATATATATTTGCGAAAAAGATATTCAGGGTTTTTACGAGGCGGATTAGTTGGCTAACTAGGCCAAAACCCCTAACCTTGGGACGATAGCCAGTCGGCTAACCGCAGTAACGGCGACGACTATAATATTGGCAACGGTTTCAAAGGAGATAGAAAACTTCCAAGTACAAGTTTATTGAAAAAATATATGTTTATAAATTTTAGCACCCGTATCACTACCTAGAGGGAAAAAACTACAATTTAACAGTTGTGTGCAAACTTCTCCCACACACCTTTCAGCGGGCGCTTGTGATTTATCACCGGCTTCTCTTCTTCAAACCCCCCCTCTTTTCACTTGCTTCCTAACTTCCTAATTATCTGGCTTTTTCCCCGGTTCAGCGCAACTGTACCTTCTCTTCGCAACCGACCGAAGCAACTAGCCGAGGGGAAGGAGTGCAAGATGCGCGACCAAGCTAGCTTGTCTGCTAATTACCTCAGTAACACTACACGGCTTTTTTTTTCTCGTCACTGAAAACTATGTCAAAACATTGGGAACAACGACGCGTAGTATAATAACCGCTCCAGTAGGCCTTAACCAGGAATTATTCGCACCAGCAAATCCGCAAGCCGGTTAGTTGGCTACTCGATAGTCCCAGAATGGAAGAACCTCGAACCCGGCGATTCTCTCACTCCTAGCAAAACGAAAAAAACTCAGGAGAAAAACCGGCGACCTCAGTGCAGGCTAACCAATACAAAGGATTCCGATATCTCCACTGTGGTGCCTGGATGTCCATCCGACCAAATTTGTAATTTGTTTGTTTCCGTGAATATTTTACGTTTTGCTTAATCCAACGCCTGCCTCCTCAGCGCGAGGCTTTCCCTCACTCCACAGCGAGCGTCCTCCGGGGGCGTGACTAGTGTTGCTTAGAGCGTCTTACGTCACTGCCAACGCAAACACTCGTGGAAACACCCTTCGCTCAACTTCAGGGCTTTGCTCTCAGCTCACGCTTTAAGAAAAGGGAAAGAAATCCTTAGGGACCAAACCCGGGGTAATTGGGCTCTGCGGACCCGCGTGAAAAGTAGCAAGTAATCAGTGACTTTGGGTCAGATTGACAACCAAGTGAACTTTGGGAATAAAGAGAGGGAGAAAAAGAGCATCTTAGTGTAGAGTGCTGATGCGTTTGACGGGCAAATGCCGAAAATAGACGCAAGTTCAATTCTGAGCTAAATCTGTGAACAAGATGCTGCTTATTCGGGTCTGCTGATTGGTGCTGTGCTCATCAGTGATCTTTCGCATTCTGTAGCTTCTTGCAGGTGTCTGCATACTTCAACCCAGTCTAAAAAAAACAACAAAGCAGAGATTTTAACGGAATCGTTGAGGCAGATTCTTAATTCAGACTCTTGTTTTGTTACAACTTTACTCCACACCCTTAAGATGAATAATTTTTTTAACATGCACTTTTCCTGACGCCTCACACCTTTGGAGACCAGGGTTCCCGTCTCTACAGTACTGTACGTGTGTGGAGTTTGCATGCTCTCACTCTGCCGCTGTGGAATTACACATTACTGATCTTTTTCCAATAAGGAAAGGAACTTTCTATTCCTTATTTATTACATTGTCAATATATTCTTATTTTTTCTTGTTCTTCTTTGCTTTCACTTTTTTTATTATGGCGGAGTTCACCACTTTTCAGGTTATAGTTTGACTGTATACCTTTCATGTTACAAATAAAACCCTTGGATACTTGAATCTCACAGCCCAAAAACATGCTAAGGTGAATTGGACTCAGGAAAATTGTCCATAGATGTGAGTGTGAGGGGGGTGTGTGCCCTGCGATTGGTTGATGCACCATCCTGGGTTATTTCCTGCCTTGTGCTAGTAGCTTCCAGATTGACTCTGGACCTGCATAGAAGAAGCGGGTATGGATGGATGGACAGACAGACTTTCCCTCACCACAATCATTTTAGCACTTAAAATCATGTAACCACATTGGATAAGATATCTATCAATCTTCCATTCACTGTTCCTGGTCAGGTTTTGGGATCATGTCTTAATACTGTGTCAGTTCTGACGTTTTTGACAGTTGCTTTTTATTACAGAATTTTTTTTGTCTTTAATCATTGTCTGGAAAAGGAAATTAAAGGCATTCCCACTGAAATCCTTGAATTCGAATAAGATTCACTTGCCAAGCATTCTTCTGTGGATTTCCCAAATGCATAGCACAGGATATTTAAATATAGAAGCTGTTCTATTCCTGTGTTGTCTTAACTCTAGGTGTCAGATAAAGCCATTAACACGAGCAGAACGGGCCTTTCTTAATTCCCAGTGGCACAGATGGTACACTGGGGATTTACTTGATGTGCTAATTTGCTGTCTCACTCTGGTGGTCAATTTTAGTATTACTCTGTTCAACATCTAAATTTTACTGTGACAAAAGTTAAATACATTTATGGCTAAAAATGAAACATAAGCATCCACGTCACGAGATTCAGAAACTGTTTTTTTCTATCATGGCATAAGACTACATCAATTTTATATATCACTTATGTTCTGACCAAAGCTGCTGTAAACACAATTTTCAATGTATACTTATTTGCATAATGCTTGTGTATGTCTGAGTGTTTCTGCAGTTTTGGCGTACTGTTCAAGCGTTGATTATTGTTATAATTGTCATTGGTATTGTGCTAGAAGAAGCATGTAAGCATTTTATTGTTTTGTATGACAAGAAAAACTTGAAAATGTATAGCACTGCAGTAGTTTGGGGCATTAATATCAAGCAGAAGTTTGTGTAATATTTTAGAAAATATTTTGAACCCTTTTATTCCTTCTGTTCCAATAATGTCATGCCTAATGTTATCTGCATACATAAGTGGGTTATTACTGTTATGACACCATAGAAAACTGTACTAAGGAAATCATCTGACCTATATTAGGGAACCAACCACAATGTCAACATGAACTTGTCAAGAAGAACATATTGTGAAATTTAAAGGTTAGAGACATGCCCATCGGAGGTGTATATTTACTTCTACCCAGCAGCCTGGTAACTCTTTGATTACATTTTCCCCCACACAATAGTCCCTATAACAATTTTCCCAGTACACACTGTTGTAAATTGGAATAATAGCAACGGTAATATTTTTATGAGAGTAAACATATTACAAGATCACATAAGAGAGCCTGTTGTTCTGAAATCAGTTATGTTGTTTGTAGTAAATAACATGCCTACTCTGCTTTGTATGATGACAGTATTGCCAAAAAGGGCCCACTTAGATTGGATCAAAATATTTATTAATCTTGATATCAGACACCAAAGAACATTAATTTTACTTTTCCTTCCCCCTACATCAATGTTTTTATTCTCAAATGTGCATTCGTCAACTTAAGCAATTTCGTTCTTTCCCACATTTCTCTTTATAGATATACCTTATATAAACAGGACAAGAGATTGTTTGTCATAGTAATCCTAATAAAACACATTGTAATAATATTAAGGCAATGTTGCTGTATATTGTTTGATGTTTTGCTTGGAGCAAGAGGAAAATCCACAGTACATTGCCTCACTGACACACAAATTAAAAAAAAAGTTCATAGTTGACCTTTTAACCCCCATGTTTGATTGTAAGATTACCTACTGCAATGTATTTACAGGATCTGGTAATATCTGTCATGGTGCTATGTAGCATTCGTTAGAGATAGAGCATTTCTAGAGCATTTGTTAGAGTAAATGTGAATGTGTTGTCCCATTAATTAATTGTCTCTACTGTATAATTATCATGCTGTGCATGGCTCTGTTGGTCAGGGGCCTGTGACCGTTACTGGAGGTCACAAATTCAATCCTGTGCCTAGCAGAGTGATCATATTTCTGTTGGGCCCTTGAGCAAGGTCCTTATCCCTGCAACCAACTCCAAGGGAGCTGGGTAAACCACTGACCCCACACCATGACTCCATGCTCTCAGCTGTCTGTGAGATGGGGATATGTGAAAATTAAATAATTTCTAAGTACTTTACAATGGCCAAGGAAAGTCCCATAATATGGTGAGATTTACTCAACTGGTTGTCAGTATGTTCTCCCTAATCAGGTGAAACTGAATTGAATCGAAGAGCAGTCGAGTCATTTGAACATAAAATTTTATTTTTCCTTGGCTTTGACCAACAGCTGGAGCATGTTAAAACAAAACATCCAATAATAACAGCCTTATTTTCCAGTAGATAGGTTGTCAGGATATAGGTCTTTGTCAACAAAATCTCTCCTTGAAAACTCAATAAACATACCTGAATATAACCAGACATTTTTAATAGATTCTAATTAGATTTCAGTGTTGTATATTCATAACAACAATGCCGTTTAGTCTTCTTATATAATAACAGCATTTCCAATCTGTTAAATTCAAATACAATTTTAAAATCATTTAGAAGACTCATCTGCAAAGAATAAATCATTTCAAAATCGGAAAACGTATGACTCCTTTTGAAAAGCAAAACATACAAACATTTCTAACTGTGCATTACATTTGTATTCAATTAGCAGCATGAAAGCACACAAGAACACCATGATTAAGGACCAGTATTTGAAACTCTGCTGATCTCATGTATCTACAAACAGCAGAGTGGCCTTTTTGCTATTTTAATTAATGCCCCCTTAGTTCAAAGTCCATTCTCAGGCTTCAAGTCTATCTGGTTTCTGTCAGCTGTCTGCCATGATGGTTTTTCCATTGTTTTATTCGAATGGTTCCATGGTAACGAAGATCCTTCCTACAGTTTTCAGATAAGCGGTGGCAACACGAGCTGACTAACAGAGATGTATAACTAAATGCGTTGGCAGCAAGCAAATTAGTCAGTGATATTCAAATGGGACCAGATAGAGAGGATATGGATGCACAAATTAAAACAGAGGCATCTTCTTCATAACATATGATTTAGCTTAAATACATAGGTAAAGTTAACAGTCGAGCAGCACAATAAGACGGCATAACTGGGAACACAGTGCCCATTTTGGTCACACCCAGTATGGTCTTCACCGTTAGGGAAACAAGACAGTCTACATGGCTTTTTACCCTGCCTGCCTGGCGGGTTCAACAATTGTCCTTTAGCATAAGTGAAATCTGAGACTCTCAGGGACAGGGGTCACTCAGAAGCAACTCTGTGGAGATCAGTGACCTCCTCACTTCCCCCTAGTCCACATCCTACTCGTCATACTATTGGCTTCATAGCACCGGATTGAGGTCAGATTGAACTTTATGTTTCGTCAGTGCAATCCATAAAATAATCTTAGAAAATGAGTTAGACCCCCAGAAGGGTAACGGATAGTGTGGGAGACAAGGAGGACGCACAGCCTAGGAGTCGGCTAATGGCTGCGGAGGAATCCGCTCCTCGATCCAGGTGCCGATCTCCTTCAGGACCAGGTCTGCGATCTCCGGCAGCTCGTGGTGGAGCGCGTGGTACGCGCCATCGAAAACCTGGGGGACGCCAAGGTTAGTGCGACTGAGACACGTAACCCGGAGGGACACAGAGACTGCACAGATACACACAGACATAGAACGCTCTATTCTTCCCTACTCTTTTAAGTCAAAAAACCTGGAATGGGTACAACAGTGAAGGGGGGGAAAGAGTTTGTAAAACTGCCCTTCGGCCTCATCCGTAATGTGTAAATAAAGATCTTACATGTCAGCTAACTTTCAAATGTATGAGTTTTGCATTTTAATTAGGCAAGGACAAGAAATATGGAGAAATAAGAAAACAGCAGCACAGTGGCTCAGTGGGAAGCACTACTGCCTGACGCCGCTGGTCTAGGGGTTTGAATCCCACCTCTGCTCTATGTGTGTGTGTGTGTGTGTGTGTTTTCCCTGTGTCATGCAGGTTTCCTCCTGCACTCCAAAGACATACAGTTAGGTTTAACTGGTGCATCTAAATTTGCCACTGTGTCCAGGTGCCCAGGGAGGGTGCCTGCTGGTTTGTGCTCTCCCCTGCCTGGGACAGCAATGGAAAGCGATTAGAAGGATGGATGAAATGGAGAAAGAAGACGGCAAACTGAAAGTTCACGCCATTTTCCATAAACAACATTTCTTACTTTGAATAGCTAATCTATCAGGATGCACATTTAGCATGTTTCAGTGTCTGTTTCTGTCTGCCCTCCATCTATGCTGATCACTGTAAATTTCAAGAATTGTGAAAGCTCACCTTCAGCTTCTTGTCCGTACTCAAGGTGTTCTCATACATTATCTGAGAGCCTCTGATGTCACAGAGTTTGTCATGGTCACCATGGAGCAAAAGGAATGGCCACTTGATGGTTGGAATTTCCTTGCTGATTCTCTCAGTTGCATTCAGTACATGCATGGCAAAAGATACAGGCAGACCACCACGGTAGACAAGCTCATCATTGTCATAGGCCTCCACCTGCAGGACAAAAATTGTATTACATCGAAAACCTGGCACGCATTGAGAAGTATTATGCAGGAGTGGAGGTACAGATCACCATCTTAAACCATCTTACTTTTCATGTTCATTTTTAACATGTGGGAAGTGAACGTAGCCAAGATTCTTTCAAATTCAGATGAATAAAAATAAATACGTTACATCACTGCAATGTCTAGCCTTCCACATCCACAAACACGCTGAAAATGATCATTTTAAGCTTACCTGCTTCATGTTGCGACTGACCCACTTGGAATCAAGGGAACCCAGAGGCAGACTCGGCAGTATGTGGAAAAGACATTTAGCAAGAAAGACCTGCAAAGAGACTGAATGAGACATGGAATGTGCAACCCGACGATGCTGCAAATCAGTGACATATTAACATAAATGGGAACAAAACAGACAGCATTCCTTCTTTAGACCTGTCGTATGAATAATACAGCATGCTTTTTCTACATTTTGTAGAGCAACTGTAGCATTTATTATGTAACAACTATCACTGACCCACTCCATTTAGAAATATTTAATACACTAACTGCAGCTGGATTTTAATGTGTTTGAATGTATGTAAGAGCTTATGAGTCTGTGAGTGTGTGTTCTTACATACCCTGTTAGCTTACAGTTGGTAGCGAGATACAAATGGACGTGTGTGCGTGCAGAGCGAGCACCTCCTGAAAACGAGTACGTGCTCAAAGGGACGGGCTGAAATCCCGGTGTTCACCTTGAAGGGAGTGGCAGACTCAGGGTTTGTCTGGACCAAGGGTGCAATCAGCACCACCCCAGCAAAATCTTCTGGTTGCTCACAGGCAGTCAGTATCGAGATGGCTCCACCCTGATAGGACGTCATGGTTAATGCAATTCGTGCCACTGGCTGTGGTAACAATCTGTGTGACCGTAGCTCAGGTAGCACCTCCAGAGGATTTTGCCTAATATGGGCTCTAAGCTATGAGGTAGATTGAGTCAGTATTAGCAAAAAAACACACAGAGGGTGTCCAGGTTCACGGTGTCCTAGTGTAGAGCTAGTGCTCTTAGAGGAAACAAATCCCCTTTGGCCCGACACTGTAAACACTCAGATTCTGGTTATATAAGACAGAGATGTGCTGTGATTATACAAGAGCTCTGACCTAAAAACATGAAAGGAGAGCTACCTGCTTATAACCTTTCTCCTTTCAAAACAGTGAAAAACAGGTCAAGTTCACGGTCCCTGCTGAGTAAACCCTGTATAGCTTAGTGTTCTCATCATTTATGACATCCAAATCTGTAAAAAAGGTACCAACCAATGAATCAAATGGGCTATAATGATCAATAAACGTTCATAACTGAAAAAAAAAATAATTAGATAATGCACACAGATTCTATATGTAACAAAAAAATTAGCATAATCAACAACCGCACAGGTTATTACTCTCCTAGCTTGATGTCTATGTTCCTAGAATGTTCCTAATGTTGATCTTCTGGTCACTGACTTGTCTCATTATGTTCTTGCTTTGTTGGAGGGTGTCATGTTGATCTTGCTCCTATACTAATACTTTTGTATTTGGGCATTAACTGGGAGCTCAGTCTAGCTGCACTTAAGCCTAGTTGACTTCTCAAGAGCCATATGATAGTACTGTAATGTGCTATTTGCCTCACTTGCCTCTCACTTTGGACAACAGCTTCCACTACCTAAATATAAATGTCAATAAATGTACTCGTATGCGGAACTACATTTTACTCATTTACTCAATGGAGTCAAAATCAATTGTAAATTGAATTAAAAAGTGGATAAGATCACAAAAAACAAATGGCTACAGATTACAACCACATAATTCTGAATGAGTAATTGGACTGTGGTGAGAATTTACTATAACAATCCTTTATATATTCACTTCAATTTCTCAACAGTTATTGTCTTTGCAACTGAAACTTTAATCTGGTAGAAAAGCAAACATATTATACAGATACCAAAAATACTCAGGAAGCATGTGACAGTCTCATCAAAGTTGAAGCACTTATCGGAATGGTCTAACAACGATAACTTATTTTCAGTATATTGCATTGCACTGAATTAAACAAGTCAAGCCAAGCCAAGCAGCTGAATGTAACAGGGAGCACCTCTTAGACAGCCTACTAAAAAGCATCTTACCATTGAGTGTCCAAGCAGGAAAATGGGCAAGCCAGGATACCTCTTTTTCATAATAGCGACGTGCTGTGTGGCGTCTCGGATGTAAACCTGGAAGTTATGAACCACCAGTCTCTTCCCTTCGCTCTTCCCATGACCCACTAACAGGAGCAGAGAAGGAATCCAAAGTGCTCATATTTCCTGTTTAATGTGGCATTAACACAGAATCCACAATATAAATGCTTATCACTTTGTCTGTATTTATTTAAATGAATTTCTGACATCATTGAGCTCGGATCAAGATGTCATTAAAAAAAATGTAACGGCTCTGTGGAATCCAGGCACACATCTGCTTATGAAGATAAAGTAAGATTGTGTTTTAAAATTGCTTAATTTACTGTAGAAGGAAAACAACAAAATGCTAGCAATGAGAAAGCAATCAGAAAAACATCTCTATAGAGGAAAGGAAGAGGAAATGATTCAGCAGCTACAACCACTTCCATATTCCAAGCCGTTAGTGAGATCTGATCATTCTAAGAGAGTAAACAGAGGGCAAGTGACAGTCATGCTAAACTCTGATCACACATTCTCACGCTCTCTCAACCCTCTCTTCCTTAACATGCACTTCTCTAGGGAGAATTTGTTAAAAAAAGGTGAGTGTGCCACTACAGTTAATGATTATTTTTGTTTAATAAATAGGAGAGCTTATCATGCATTGTTTTAATGGTAGGTGTAGCCCACTTCTAACTGGTCACCTTCCTTTTTACAATGGGGTTTAACCAATCAACGATGGGCAAAATGCTGGAATCCCACCCACCATAAATTCCTGAAGCCTTTCTCCTCCAGTCATTAAATCCCTTTATACCTCCAATTTCCAAGCTGTATCTCAGACACGGACATACCCAAACTTTCTAGAAAATCATTCTTCCTTTTTAATTACTTATGCAGCGAAAATAAACATTATTTTTTCTGCTCCAAAAGCACATACTGTATGATTCTTCTTTACAAAGAAACAACAGGAAGAAAACTGGAGTCTACATTTAAGCAATGAAAGATCAGAATTTATTTAGTATATTTAACTAATTTAAAGTACATAATATAAATTTTTATTAAAATTATGTTTTACTGCACAGCATTCCTTTCAGCATAACAGGTAGATAGATAGGATAAATACAGATAGTAAATTAAAAAAAATCTAAAACAACGAAGACCCAGCAAGACAAACATCTGATTCTAATAGTGTAGCACTGTAGTGAAACAAGATCAGGGCAGCAGGCAGGAGTTCTGTGAGGCAGAAAAGCACGGCACAAAATGAAATTCTTCTAGAAAATACCCAGCTATGTAAACGTAAAGACTGCAAAATGGGAAAGGTTCCTGGGAGACAGACCTCTGCTCAGGGGCAGTAAGAAACTGATCACCTGCCCTAGCTATGTTTAATTTATCATGGCAACCACACCAAAGACAGATGTTCTCCACTGATGCACTGGTTTCCAAGTATAACCGGAATGATCTACTCTCTTTCAGGCACAAGCTGTCAAGTGTCAGACGTCTCAGTGGGGATTCAAAGCTCACACAGGGCAAGAGGTATATTGTGAGATATTGGTCACTACAAGGTTTAACACACTTCATTCACACCATGAGTTTTTGAAATTTCTTTCCTCATACACACAATATTGCATCATGCATCCATCCATCCATCCATCTATCTATAGTTTCTCAATTACATTCAATTACATTCACTTGTAATGGACTTTAGTGGTCAGTCTCACTCACTTGATTGTTCTGGGATTAAACATTATTAATATAAAATATTCATCCAATTTACAACTGTTTACTCACTACAATGTTTCAATGGGGCTGGAAATCTAACCCAGGAACTGTAGGGAATAAGGCAGTAGTACACCCTAGACAGGATGTGGGGTACATGCACTACGAACAATGTAGCGATGCCAACTGGCCTAACTTCATACCTTTGGACAACAGGAAGAAACCGGAGTACCTGGACAACATAGAGGCGAATTTGCAAACTACACACAAATACAACGGGGTACGATTTGAACCACCAACCCTGGGGGTGTGAGGCTACAGTTCTGCAACTGCACTGCCTAAATTTAATAGTAATAATGATACTTCAGTCATCTGCGATCGTGGTTTTAGTGCGATGTGCTCACCGTGGTCATGCGCAAAGACCAGTAGGTTCCGCTTGAGCAAGGTTTGGGCGACGTCATCGTAGCTCCCGCAGTGTTCTGCTGCTCCATGGACCACAAACACCAAGGCCCTGGAACCAGAAAGACATACCAGCACATAAAAACACATGCACATACAGTAAAGTGCCCCTTCTAGCTCCACAAACACTGACTGTTCATTTCTTACAGCAGCGGATTCCAGTCAATTTATTATTATTATTGCATTTTATATACCATTTTGATGTTGGACTTGCTTGTTTTCTCTTGGCTTTGTTCTTTTACATACTTTATATTTCTTTTCCTGTGCCAGAGCAGCCACCCACTTGTCTCTGCCACACACCATACCAGCACTTGCTGAACAATGCTTTTCCTGAAAAGTATCCTTGTGCGGCATGTTCAGCCATTCCCGGAATTATTCTCACAATGACATCCACCCTCACCATCACCAGCAAATGGCAGACTACCTGAAATATAATTGCACTCAAATTTGATTAAACACTCCTAAACGCATTAGTTCCTTATGCATATCCTGATGGGCAGAAAAAGTCATTCTCAGTACCTGAACTCTGGCTATTTAATTCAGTGAGATCAAAGTATTCAATGGAAGAGTCAGGGTACTGATATACCTATGTGACCAATAGCAACAATGGCAGAGAAATGGGTGTGTGTGTGTGTGTGTGTGTGTGTGTGTGTGTGTGTGTGTGTGTGTGTGTGTGTGTGTGTGTGTGTGTGTGT
>JAODLC010000113.1:4706004-4721437 GCA_026781145.1 Hippopotamyrus pictus
ATAGTAGTTTCCACAAGTGTTGTTCATTGTCACATCATCCACAAACACGTTCCACTAAGCCTGAGAACCAGATGAATTTAAGTGTACAAATATTTTTTACTTACTTTTGAACAGTATGTCTATTACTTCACAATTTACAACCTATCCAATACCTTTTTGGTAAATGGTTTGCTTGAAAAGTGTGTTTAAGGTATTTATCATTAACACAAATTCAGTTTTATTTGACATTTTGTTATGCATCTGAAATTATATTGTTCTATAAAAATATGGTGTCTTCAACATCATTATTGATCTAGCATACAAACAGGTTTGACATCCGTAGAAACGAAGTATTGATTTTAGCAATGTAAGAGCAAAGAGTGTTTGGCTACAAAATATAAACAGTAAGGCATATGTACCATTGACCTACATTGTGCAATGTGTGAACAGCGTAGCCATACTTAAATGTGAATGTTCCAGCCGTTCAATCACAGCTGGGCCCAGGGCTAGAGTGACAAGGCAGGGAAGCAACAGTCTGGTGTGGAGTGTTAGAAAGATGCATTTTAATTAATTTCAGATATATAAATATAAGTTGAAATATGTATGTAGTGTACCCCAGTCTCCCTTTGCCACAAAATAAAATAACGAAAAGGTAGCTGGTTAAAAGTCAAGAAGAAGAAGAAGTTAGCTCTCGGGTGAGAATCGTATCTGAACTTTCCTAGTACCCATTATATATGTAATTCTTTGTAATTGTACACTAACCCTAGTCCTATTCTAATCGGATATTTTTCCAAAGAAATTCATATTTGCAGGTAGGATTGCAGCCAGTACAACTTTTCTGGGAAGAGGAAAGAGAGAACACAAAAGCACAGATCCTCTCTTATAGACATTTACTCATACTCTTTAATATCGTGAAACTCCCAAAACTCACGTGGCAGCACCCAGCATGTGGTAACTATGGATGTGACTACAATAATATTCATAAATACTGTAAACTAACAAACACTGAAACATAGGTATGGATGCGTGTGATTTATATGTGAGTGTGTGGATGTGTGCAGGTTTGTGCTGACTCACCACGAAGATGCTCATCAGATTCTTGCCTGCCTCTTGGATCATGGCAGAGACCCCCAGAGCGCCCAGAGATCAGGGGTGTTCCGGGGGGCAGTGTCCCTGTGACAACATGCATGCCCCCCTAAATACGTTGGGTCTAAAACATATGTATTATTACTATTATTGTTTTTATTATTTACATTTATATATGTAAGCAATTTTTTTTTGCACTGAAAGCAGGATAAACACAAATGCAAGCACATTTTAGGACTCTGAGTGGGTCGTGTGTGCTGTGCTGTCGAGTTGCTTCAGAAACTGAAAAGCAAGAAAAACAAGAACAAATAATCAAGCTTGTGGAAGCAAGACAGTCTAAACAATAAATCAGAGTGAGTTACATAATTCTAAAAACATTTAAAATGTGACTGCATAGCATTGTATAAATAACATATCGGTTTTCAAAATTGTATTTTACTTCTTAATGCTGGTAATCTAGTGTAAGTAAAACTTGGAGGACATTAAGGTCAAATACAACTGGTCCCAGTCTGCCCCCACCCCCCAGTTGAGATGGTCTACCTTCCACTAATAGGAATATATATGAAGCCTGGGCAAACCGAAAACATATTAGCGAGTATTTGAGTGGAACACAGCATGTAAGACTACAGGAAGGCAAACAAAAGGACACAGACACAGACAGTGTTCTCATCCGGCCTGAAGTTACGAAAGCTGAACGTGTCGATCCAAGAGGTGGGGGAGCTGGGGGGGGGGGCAGCCGCTGTACTGTAGCTGTTCACCGGGGTCTGAGAGAGCCTTCATTGGCAGGACTGTCATCACAAACACCCTCAACAGCAAACCTATAAAGCCGGGCCAAATTTACATCCCTCCACAGTGCATACAAATCCATTCCCCTATAAATGCCCTTCCAAAATCCACCCACCCCCTACTCAATCTAACACATCTCTCATCACACTGTCAGGAAACTTCACCCGTTTCCTTCCTGAGTCTCTCATTTAATCTATATATATCTGCAAGAAATCAGCCTCCCGTTCTATGGTCACAGGGAACAGATCCTGTCCCTTACTGAAAGGAACACTGTCTTCTCCGGCTCAGGATGTCAAACTGCCTCATCCAGTATGGGTGGGTCATGCATACCAAACATCTACCTGAGGTTAATGAGAGAAGCCTTCAGCTGTTCTTGCTGGAATCTCAAACAAAGGGTTTGAAGGTGAAAACCAGATAGGGCGTTCTCACTGTCCCTACAAGCGGCAGGTGAATCATATTTAGCTTATGCGTACATCACAGAACAAAGGCTGTTAATTCAGTCATGAATTTTAAGAGGGTAAAAAAAGTCTCGTCTGAGTTGTATCATAAACACAATACCACTACGATTACATTCCTGCGGAAATGTTGTAACACTATTGCATGAAAGTGAGCACTTCTGCTTTCATCTTGTGCAATTTAATTCAAAGACACTAACATTCACCAGCAGCTGATATTGAAATTCTTATTAGTAAATACTAATCAGTGGCAATCAGTACCATATATCATGTTTTTAAGCAGGCACCAAAGACAATGGATAACTTAGACTAATTCAATGAAATCACATTCTTTTATACTCTTTATTGTGAAAGTTTGCATTGTTTCACAAAGAATTCTTTATATTTGTAACAGTCGTGCATACAATTTTAGTTTGTTGCGTTAGTGTATTCAGTTAGGTGAGGCTATATGAGAGGTTATTTTATATTTAGAATGCAAAGAGAATAAACTCCAAACTCAAAAAAAACAAGTAGCAAATAGGCAATCATTCAGTTTTATGTATTTGCTGGTAAATTTTATTGCGCATTAATCTGAAATAGCCTTCCCCTTATCTAATGTATAGCGACCTCAGGAGCAGAATGTTCGCCAGTCGTCCTGTGGAGTAGGCAGCACAGGGCGTGGTGTCTTGTGGGTTATTGCCCAAAGCTCATATAACGCTCCCAAAGCCTGTGATTCCCACCGCAGCGTTTCGTCAGCTGGCGCATGCACGCATTCTGCTCACGTGGACCGGTTCAGCCGCTGGGTGTGCACCTGGGGGTGCGTACAGGTAAAGACCGTTGCCGTGTACTGGCGCCAGATTGTGCTATGCAACAACCACACCAAAAAGCGGTAAGAGCAAAGAGAACTGAATCTTGTCACATTTAAATTCCTAGGCCACTTGTTCTTCTCAGTCTCTGTGTGCCTATGGATATCTCGTCCATTTCCCCCCTCTCTTTAAGGTGGGCGGAGTCAGGTGTAATTGGACGGGTGACCCTATGATATGGTGACAGCTTCCATCTTACATCGCCACTGTCGACAGCAAGCACCCCACTGACGAAGCTAATTAAGAAGTCTACGCATAATTAGGAAAGCCACCATTGTGGACGGACTGTAACTCGACAGGTTAAGGATCCGTGGCTGTATCCATAAGGTCTTGGGTTCAAATCCCATGGGCAGCAGTCTAATGACACCACTGTTGGACACTCGAGTAAGGTTCTTAACCCAAACTGCTTCAGGGACTCTCTTGTACTCTGACCCCAAGCTTTCCTCACCTCAATGTCACTTTCAACAAAAGCATCGGCTGAATAAATAACATGTACCAACACATGATTGGTACTATCTGTACAACACAGGTATATATGCTAACTGTACATGTACTGTACACTCACAAACCATATTTTCTGCACGACCCACACAAATAAGCCAATAAACAAATCAAAACTGTGCTGGAAACTGCATTGTCACTATGGTGGTATCCAGTAGGAACTACTGTCTGGGATCTCTGACTGCTCTGCACTGTGGCCGATGCGGTCTGTAATGGCCGGCAGGACTGATTCATGGACAGGAAGCAAGGGCTCGGCTGCGGCCCTGGCAGTCAGTTTTGGACCTGGTGCAGCAGGGCGACGCGCTCGGCACGGCCACGAGCGGACAGGTGCAGCGGGAGCTCGAAGAACGAGAAGGTGAAACTGCGTGAGAAGCTGGCGTTGGTGATGGGCAGCAGAGGGGGCAGGCGGGGCGGGTAGCACTGGGGGAGAGGTTTACGGAACACTTTCGTGAATTTATCAGTGCCCGGGGGTGTGACAGCTAGGGGGCTATGGGCGGGGCTTATAGCTGGGACTCCCATTGGCTTGGGAATGTGTGGGCTGTCCAATGGCAGTGGCACATGACTGATCGGAGGGGGAAGGTCGATGCGCGCAAAGGAGGGCTCAGACAAAGACTGGACTTCCCAAGCCGTCATGCTGGGGTTCAAGACCTTGGGGGGGCCTTCTCTCCTCCCAGTCTTAGGGGGCTGTTGTCGTCCTGCGCGACCAAGCTTCACTGTAGATGGTGGAAAAGATCACAAAAAAAGACTAGATCAACACAGGCACTCATCAAACGACTGGGCACAGGTGAAGATGGCAGGACCTGATGGAGAGTGTGTGCCTCAGATTTGGCTGGGAAACATCATGCAAATTGCACACTTGCTTCACATTTTTAACAGCCAATAAAGCAGGTGTTCTGACGGGATATAAGGGACTGGGTGTGCCCCCCCCCCCTCAATTCCACCTTCTGTCACCCTGTATGGGCCGATGCCACATGCACAGACGGTGGACCCTGGCACGGGGGGGGTGTGACTAGCACAGCACTACTGGTCCTCATGGCTGTTCTGTGGTGCGTGTCCATATTGCATGGTTACCGCTCGTCCCTGGCAGTGACTTCGAAGGAGAGGATGATAACAAGGATGATGGGAAACAAATGGTGAACTGCAGGACGGAGCGCTTCTATGGTAATGCAGAACAAATGCAGCATGACGCAGTCTGCGTGTATTATTACCCGCACTCAAGGCATCACACAAAGCCCTCAAACTGTGCTGTATAATGGGATTGATTCATACCATCCGTGTCAGGGTTGGGGTGGACTGGAGCCCATCTCAGGAAGCACAAGGCACAGAACAAGGGTACACCAGTCCATCACAAAGCACCCATACACCCAGATACACTATGGGCAATCTAGAGGCGTCAAAAAGTCTAAATGTAGGTTTTTGGACAGCCGGAGGAAACCAGTGTCCAGAGAAAACACAACAACATGGAGAGAACATGCAAACTCCACGCACACAGAACAGAGGTAGGATCAGAACCTCCAAACCCAGAGGCAAGGGCCACCAGGCCATCCTACCACCGACTGATTTATACCGGTTTACCATATTGCACCACAACCATACTACACCTGGTATCCTATTTCCTGGAGACTCAACAAGGGGAAGTCTGTTCTGCGATATCACTTGTTCTGTAGCCTGAAGTTAGAAGCCAAAGGTCAGTAGAACAACATTTATACTTAAAGGTACACGTACACATATTAATGCATGTTACCTGTTGCTACTTTAAGAAGCAGATGAGGTTAAGTACCTGACCACAGTTTCGGCATACTATTGTTAAACATCTCGATCATAAAATCAATCCATAACCACTTCACTATTGTTTTGCCATTGCCTGTGCGTGTGTGCGTGACAGAGACAGATCATTCGCCATTACAAATCACACAAGCTACCAAAAAGGTATTTTATTACACAGGTATGAGATACTAGTTTTTGTGTGGGGAGTTACCGGTCTGACATGGCTGGAGTGTGCCTTCCTTTTCCAGGAACTGAGGGAGCTTTTGCAGACTTCGGGCACTTGACCTCTGCTTTTCTGGAACATTCCTTCCAATATTTTCCAAATATTTCCCTGCTCTCTCAGCCCTCCCTTTCATTAGGTTCTGGGGTATTTCCACTGCAAACCCACAATAAAGAACATGAGCTTATGTCCAGATGCAGCGAGCATATGACAGGAGAATCCCACCACTTACCACTAAACAAAACTAGGACAATGCTACCTTTAAGCCATCTCTCTTCCAAAACCATCTGACTACTAACTGCTTCAATAAAGTAAAAAAAAAAACAGACAATCATACCATTAACCTCTCTCTCTCTAAAAAATAAAAAACGAGGGAATTACTAACCTCGCTCTCGCTCTCCCCTCTGCGCTGACCTGGCGAGCAAAGAGGCGTGATGGACAAAAGGGAGCCTCAAACTCCATAAAAAATTCATGTACCACAAACAGTGAAGAGCGGTGTGAGCATGACTAACACCCCCCCCCCCCCCCAACGTCCTCCATTCACCCAGAAACCCCAGCAGAAGATCCACCAGTGAGCAGCTTTCATAGCAGTGGCCAGAGTCTGGTTTTTTTCATTTACAAAAAGCATGTTACATTTTACAGGGAAAATGTAAAAAATATACTTTATTTTAAAATTAGCAAGCAAACGTCAGCACTTGCTCGTCTTGACAGACAATGTGACTCACAGTATGAAAAGGGTGAGTTTCTTTGAAGATGACACATTTCTCATCTCTTTCAGTCTTATTTCCCGTCGCCTTCCGCTTCCAGCCGCAGCAACTGTAAACCCTGGCCGCAAACAGCCACCCAGGTCTGCCTCTCTTCTCCTTGCCACGCTGTTAGTCCTGCGATATCGGCCACATGCGAGAACAGCACCCCCCGGTGGCGCAAAGAGGAACCTCGGAGGTCCCACAGGGAGATGCGTTGATCCGGGGAGGCAGAGATGAGGAGTCTGGGACCCAAGGGTATTAAAGCTGTCAGGGGGGCTGAATGGGCCAGAGGCTCCACAGACCTAGCATACAGGTTCAGAGTCAATCCACTGCCCTCTACCTCCTTGGAATGGAACTGCACTTGGATACAAACAGCTGACAATTGTCCGTCGTCTCCTCCACTGGCCACTGTCATCCAGTGCCCCCCTGCCTGAGACAATCCCTGATCATCCCAGTGCCCCGCCCACACTGCTAGTGTGTTTACTCCACTCTGATGTGCTGGAACCGTGAGGCAAGGACTAGGTGGATCTGAAATACACAGAACCACAGAGAGAGTGAGTGACACACCTACACACACACATATATTTTTATTTTTTTTTAAATTGCTTGCATCTACCCTTCCAGCAGGTGTCAGAAGAGGGTCCAATCTCCAGATTTGTGACTGCATTTGTATCCCAAACAGCTATCATACCATCGGTTGCGGCACTGAAGAGAAACAACCTCCTTTGCAGGTGGAAAGAAAATACAATATGCATTAATTTGGCTACAAATAATAAAATAATAAAAATCAGCAAATGGATGGAGAACAATAACCTTTTCACAAAAGGTCAGTTTCAATAAATTTTGAGCTGAATTACGGCAAAGTTATTTACAAAAAAAGACTTTTGCTTCAAAATGAAGAAATAGATAAAAGTTACTTTTCTAAGAAAAATACAGTGTCTGATACAATTCTTCTGTTTATGATATTTACGTGGTATAATTCAGTTTTAGAATTTGACTTCTGGGAGGAAGAGAAAAACCAGACTGTACACCTTTATGGGAGCAATTAGTAAATGATAAAAAATGTCACACAATAATATCCCACTATTTTGTGTCTTATTACTCACTGGCTGCCCTGTGGGTCCTTCAGGAGGTAGGTGGCGACACTGAGCACACATCGTTGGTGGTGGAAACTCTCCCATAGAAGCTGAAAGCTGCCACTGGTTTCAGTCAATGAGAAAAGCCTGACCATGAAAAGAAAAAAAAATTATATACACACAAAGCACCACTCCCGTGCCTGTTTGACCTCCACCCACCAGGTGGCGCTTTCAAGTGTCACGGTAATTCTGTATGACTGCATATGCCCTTCTTGGTAAAATAATGCTCTTTATCTGATTTCAGCTTAATGGCCCTCAAGAGCTTAAGTGAATGTTCTGCTTGTGGTCGCCTGTCATGTTTTGAGTCAAGCAGACTTGGTGCATGGTTCCTTAATTACACATATCATGAATGCAGCCCACGTGACGGGCGTTACAAAGCTGCAGCACCCTCACCTCAGGGCTCCGTCACTGCAGGCCGCAGCCAGAAGGACCCCCTCTGTTCCGTCAGACACCACTGCCAGAGACATGTACCTGCACGGGTTGGAAAGCTGCTCTGAAATCATGCCAGAATACTATACTATCTCTCACACAATTACTATGATATTATTGGTCAAAATTGTATGTTTTCAAATGCTAGAAGCAATGAAAGCAACAAAAGCACCCCCCCAATTGCAAAATGACTGCCATAAACTGAGATGTGGATTGCAGATTTATATTCACGGACACTCCATGTACAGTAGCAATCGAAAGTCTGGACACACTTGCTTTTAATGCACTTGTCTCTATTTTAGCTATGCTATTCCACTTATAATAAAATCCAATGAAGTAATTCAATTTTCAATTCAAGAATTGCAACAGTCAAGAGAAGTGTCCATCCATCCATTTCTGTAACTGCTTGTCCTTTTCAGAGCCGCGAGGGGTCTGGACCCTATGAGCACAAGGCAGGGAATAACCCAGGATTGGGTTGCAACCAATCGCAGGGCACGCTCACACAACCTTCACTCATCCACGCACACCTATGGGCAGTCTGGTAACTCCAGTTAACCTCAGAATGTTTTTGGACTGTGGGGGGGAAGCCAGAGTATCCAGAGGAAACCCCACGACAACACGGGGACTAAATTCATGTCTGGGAATTTTCTAGATTACGGCCGATCCGCTGCAGGTAGTTCACTTGCCTGGTTTCAGGGTCCATTTTCACAGTCTTGTGTCGGTTCCGCCTCCGTTCCCATTGCTCATCCAACCGGTGACTAGCTACCTGGATCACCTGACAAGAAGGCAAACCCAGCTGTCCATTCTCACCAATCAGGAGTCTGTAGCACTGCAGCTGTGCCCGCCCCCCGGCAGAGAAGAGCAGGACAGAGAGGAGTGGCTTGGTGTCATTCGCCTCCCTAGCACCTGGCCTCCGAACGACTGCTAGTGCACGGATGCTGGAGATGTGATCAGTGATGAGCGACAGGACCCTGAGAGTCCTGCTCCGAGGGTCGACCGTCAACACAGTCAACGTTGTGTCCTCCCCACCTGTTGCCAGGATCTCCCAATGCTGCCTGGCGACCCAGACAGCGCCCAGGTGGCACACGCAGGTGACACCCCTACCGTGGATCCCTTCCTTGAGCTCCCAACTTCCCTGCTGATGGAGGGTCTCCTCTGGGGCACGAGAGGCCATGACTGCTCTGTGCTTCACAAACACTACTGTGCCCGCACCGTCGGCACCTGGGCTCCGGGGTAACCAGTAGCTCCAGGACCGGTGCCCCCCCCCACAAGGCACTGACAGGAGCCGCTCCTGCCGGACCTGGTCCCAGACAACGAAGTAGACCGAGTGGAACCCCAAGATCAACCTCACCTCCCCCGCGTGACGCTCACCGTGCTCCCCCTCCACTGGATTCACCTCCGGATCCAAAACCACAATCCTCTCCAGCCACTCCATGCCACGGCAGGCCCGCTGTACCCTCAGCACCTTCAGAGCACTGGCATCCAGCCGGGACACGCGTACACAGCCGTCACGCCCGGTGCTGTAGATCAGGCCGGCGTGCTCGCACACGCACGTCACGCCCTGCTTCCCGTGCACCCCGAACAGGACGCTCGTGGGCTGCAAGGCTCCATCTGCCTCAGCCTCCTCCGCTTTGTCACCATACAGCAGCAGTGAACCTCTCCGGTCTCCACACACCCACAGCGCCCCCTTTGGCCGAGATACGAGCACTGCGGTGGTCAGCCAGCGTTTCGCACAGGGGGGGAGAATAAAAGGCCCCAGGGGCTCGGCATTGAGAACCACAGCCCCCCCAACCAACTCTGTATCTATCTGCCAACGGTATACCACCCCTTCTGCCCCCGATGCCAACAAATACCCGCCACGGCCCCCCGTTGGGTGTACCCATAGCACGCTATGGATCTTCCCTGTCCCCGCCTTCAACCATATCCCGGCGCTGGGCTGAGACAGGGGGAAGAGCCACACCTCTCCATTCAGACTGCCAACGGCACACATCTCATCCCCGCTCCACCACTCCAACACCTCCATTACATTGTAGGAACAGAACCCCGCACCTCCCTTCCATAATAGCTGCCAGCCACGTTGCTCCTCCCAAGAGTAAACCTCCCCCTGATCAGTGGTGATTACCACTCCTCTCTGCCCCAAGCCCCTGCCCCCAGTCACACGCACCACCTTAGGGCAACCTGCACCCTCAAACCCCAGATCACGCAGGACCCCTGCATCCTCTAGTCCGCTGTCCTCCTCCTTGAGGCTCCAGAGACGGATGCCACCATCTGCGCCCCCTGTAGCTACGTACCCACCTCCCCCAGCTCCTCCCAGGCTGACAGCCAGTGCCCTGACCCCTCCCGCCCGGTGCCCCCTCAGGGCACGCGTTACCTTCCCGCTGTCCCAGTCCCATGCCAGGCAGACGCCATCCTCGCCTGCACTGAATGCCCCGGCGGGTGAGAGCTTTACAGAGAACACCCGAGCCTGGTGACCATAAAGAACCCGCAAGCAGGGCGGGGAGGGAGCTCCACATCCTGCCTCCCCCCCCAAAGCACCCACATCCCACACTCGCACACTGCGGTCATCTGAAGCCGAAGCCAGCCAGCCCAGCTCGGGAAGGTAGGCCAGGCTAAAGATCACGCCGCTATGGCCCAGCAACCTCCGCTCCACTCTGCCCACCTTGTTTCTCCCACCTTCCTTTTCCGTTCCCTCTCCAGGTCTCCAGAGGACCAGCTGGTTAAAGATAGTGCCCCCCACCACAACTAAGCTCTTCCAGCAAGGTCCCACCAGCAGGGCCGAATACAGAAGGCAGCCGTCCTCGCAGGAGCAGAGGGCCAGCGTGCTTCCCTTCTGCACATCGAGCAGCAGCGCGGCATTATGGGCCAGTGTGACACCCAAGAGGTCTCCGCGAACGTCCAGCCAGTGCACATCCAGCACCCAGTCCCGCAGCTGGATTAGTGGGCCAAGGGGCTGGAGGCTGGGGAGTTCCCCCATTTTCAGCTCCACAAGCCTCACTGCTTTGCCCCCGAATACCACCAAGTGCGCAATCTGCTGCCATGACAGTCCCTGGGGTTCCTCCTCCTTAGCTAGGCTTGTATGTTCAGTTTGATCTCCCTGCTGTTGGTGAGGACGGATTCCATGGATTCGGAAGTTCTGGAGGACGCCGAGCAAAGCAGAAGTTCTGGGTGAAGTCTTCAGATTGTAGACTGACAGAACTGGGCCATCACCTGTGGTCAGCACATTCCATATCATTACCAGAACATGCTACCAAGAAGTATTAGTAATTCAACAGCTAATTAGGTTCAAATTTACAATTTAATTAACTTAGTTTTGGTACAGATAGATATTAAACATTTCACACCATTCTTGTCAGAAATTAAACACACCTTGACATCAACTTTTGCTCACCTGCCAGCAGGTAGTCCTCCCCCAGGAACTCCAGGGCTGTGACGGGGGTCACTATAAGCACTGACTCCATCAGTTACGAATGGACACATCCCTCATCTCGAATTACTAAGAAAAATAACAAGACCAGCACTTTTTCTATCCTATTCACATAGTTTTTCACTTGCGTCCTATATTCTTGAGTGCGTACCCTAAAACATACATTCAAAGTGGCAAGATATAGCTAGAAATGATGAAGATGCAATCTTATTGAGATACGTTATTTAGATTACGTCACATACACTCTCACTTTCAAAGTGTTGTAACAACTAAATTATAGCGAGCTACAACGCTCCTGGTGTGGGACTGAATCATGTTCTCTCAATGTGCCAATATGACGTCGTTATAAAATTGACTATAATTAACTGTATATAATTACCGTAGCAACTTAGGCACATCGTTACCTTAACTGTGTCACAATATATACACACCCGCATGGCACGAGCTGACTGTTATACTGTAATTTTAATATTACCGAATGACACACTACTCTTTCCCTGAAACAGCCACGTATTGTAAAGTAGTATGTTTCTTATTAAATTACAACCAGTGTCCTGGTAAATTTATTTCTAATAATCATTTAACAGTCAAAGCCGTACTGTCTTTGGAGATCTTCTTTGCTGGAATTGAATAGCCAAGGCGGTCGTGTACTCACAGACTCAATCTAGCGCCACCTGCTGCACCGGAGGATGAGGTGCTAACATCTAGCCTGCTAAGCACATTAAACGCCCACGTGTTCTCCCTTTTCTTTTTTAGGAAACGACAACCGAATTTCCTCATCAGTTACTCCCATTTATTTACAAATGCCGGTCGTATTATACATAAAGTATGTTCCGTGTCTAGTCTGTTCCTACTAGAGACATGTTACCCAGTGAGCTGCAAAATACATTTTAATCTCGTTACGATCCCGTTGAAGCCGAGCCAAGCACGGTCAGACCGCTCTAGGATACCTTTGGTTGTCGCCTCGCACGTTTCCAGCACTACAAATACCGTATCAATAGAGTGTTTTTACGTCAGATTCTGACCGCAGAAAGGCGGCTGCTGATTGGTCAGAACTTCGCGATGGAATCTGCGCATGTCGCGCACGCCATCAAGGTTTGAATTTTGTTTCCGGCCGCGCTAAAAAATGTGAAGGGAACAGCGGAACGAAACTGTCTGCTCTACGGGAAAACAGTGCCCGCTTGCCCTCGTCCTGTGTGAGTTAAACAGCCGGACGTCTTTTCGGCTGTCATTCAGTAGATGGAAATGATATAAAAAAAACGAATACGTTAATTGCTCGCGTTAGCTGGTCACAAGTAAGATGTCAGACATGTTTACTTGCAACTTTGTTTTTGTTCATTTACACCGTTTGATGGGTCTCTGTGCTCGAGCGGATACATTTATAATTCATGCTTGTTCTTTATGCTTAAAACAGAAAATGTACGAGTCGTGATGTTGATAACATTAAAGTCGTCGATGACACATCTCAAATTCGGCTCTAAAATTTGATTATTGTCACATCAAAGTTCTGTGTACATTTTAATTCCCATCATTAAAATGTTAACTACCTCTGAGCTGTTACTTAGGCTTTGTGATATTTTATATAACGTGCCGAGTGGGTATAAGTAATCACGTTTTCCATTAAATACATTTTTTGTGTCATATTTTGTGATGCTGTCATCCTTATCCTCGTCCTGTTAACCACAACGTCGTTGTTTTTTTTTCTAGTTCAACTCAATTAGCATTGATTGAGCTCTTTTAATGAATGAATGGCTGAATTAAAAATACTGTGAACCATCTATTTCAAGTATTTTAAGTTTTTTATCTCGGATGTTTCAGCCGTTCTTAACGCTTGATCATTCCAACGGGCGAATGATTACCGAAATTAAGATTTTTTTGCTTTGGTGTTATATGTGATCTCTTGTGTAGAAAAACGTATTTAAAACATACCTTTAACGACCAAGTAATTTAAATAATTGAATGTATGTCCCAAGTCATATTATGTTTTACTTAACAGTAGTAATCACAGCCTGGTTTGGTAATTGCTCTGCCCTGGACCGTAAAGCTTAGCAGACTGTCGTACGTTCTGCTGAACGCATCAGCAAGGCTCCCTGCAGAGCATTCGCATTGCAAGAGCAGAGCTGCCAAAATCGGCAGGGATACAGCCCACCCTAACAATTCTGCAGTCTCTCGGTGAGAACTCAGAAGGAGTTTCTGCCCTCAAGCTATCAGACTGCTTAGTACATGATTCTCAGTTAAAATTTTACATCCCCTCCTTTTTTATGCACCTCACCCTTTATTTGAACTATGTTGCATCTTTTTGTTCAGTGTAACTTTATGTTCCTTATTTATACACACTTATTATATTGTTACTTTTAATACCTTACTGGGTTTACTCATTTATTATGGTGGAGTTGACCATCTTGGGTTTCACTGCAGACTATAGTCTGACTACACCTTGCATGTGACCAATAAAACCCTTGAATCCTTAATGAATGTTTCAACTACACATTACATCTTATGTGCTTTGAATTCTGTCCTTCATTTAACAACATCTCAGACAATGTTAATTAATGTCTCAAGTGACGAACAGAAAATAGTATGGCAAGTCCATATTTCAGAAAGCCCATTTGAAATTATTCTAGCTAATTTCTAGCTAATGGTGTAATGCAAATACTGTTTTCAGTTTAGTTTACTGTCTTTCAGCAAGCAAAGTTGACAAACGTGTCAGTCACAGAATGCAAATTGCTCGGAATGCATCCAAATTAGTCAGCAGCTATGGACTAACAGGAGATCCATTAGTAAAGAGGCAGGATTATTTGTAAACACTAAAGATTGGTGTCCACTGCCAATATTATGAGAAATTGTATGGTGTGTGAAAAAAGCAAATGGATTTTTCCAGTGCCCAGACTGGATTTTAATGCATTTATATCATAATTCTTTCTTTGCAGTAATACTCCATCAGATTAAGAATGTAGCCTGGGTTAATAATTGGTCTGCAGTCCAACACACATGCCAGTCTGCAGGGATCACACTGTAGCCTGTGGCAGCAGTCAGTGATGGGCGTTGGTGACAGATGACTCTTCCCCGCCGTGGCCCCAGCAAGCATCGGCCCTCTGCTGCTATGGCTTACCGCACACCCAACTACACTCACGAGCAGAAGCTGTACTTCCTGCAGCGCATCCAAGGGGTGGTGGACAAGGTGCAGGACTTCCGTAAGGATGTGAACACCACGGTGAAGCGTAACGCGGCCTGGAACGAGCTGCTGGTGGCGTTCAATGCCGCCTTCCCTGACCGGCCTCCCAGCAGCATGGCCATGTTGAAGACCTTGTGGAAGCGCATGAAGGTGGAAAGCAGGAACGCTCTGATCCGGCGGCAGGAGCAGATTGCGGCCGGCGTGCCCGTCACGGTGCTCACCGAGATCCAGCGCGAGGTCTCCTCCATGGTCCCCAATTTGGTAGTGAAGATGGAAGCCACTGTAGATGCCGATGCCATTGTTAACACCCACATCAAAGCGGGTAATGTAGACACTAGTGATGGCCAAATGAAGCGTCATGAACCAATTGCTGTATTTTCTGACACCACTAGATGGTGCTCTCTGTTCAAAAAAGGGCTGAAATGATGCCCCAAAGCAAGAGAACCACCTAGTGGTTTTAAAAAATACAGAAAATAGTTCACGAAGCTTCATTTGGCCATTACTAGCAGACACCGTGGCTGCCTGTGTAAAATGGTGTGCTCCCTCTATATGCAAACCTGTTGCCCATAAATGAGCTGTAGTAAATCCACGAACCTATTCTCTTCCTTCAGAATCTGGGACATTTGCTGTAGGAGCGAGTGGCTGCGACCAGGAGGATATAACTGTCACCAAGATTGATGTAATGTATTGAAAATCTCTTCCATCGCATGACGGCAAGAGATTAGAGCACATAAGCCGTGGAAATCATATTCTGTGCTTTGTTTTAAAGTCAGAATGAAAAAAACTAAATGAGTTTTTGACATCAAGTAAAATCAAATCTGTCCATTGAAGGCCAGGCCCCCAGGGCAAGGGGACTAGGGAACAAGTGACAATTAATATAGACCTGA
>JAODLC010000113.1:4728525-4744001 GCA_026781145.1 Hippopotamyrus pictus
CAGGATGCTCCCCTGTCCGTGTGCCATGGTGTCTGTGCTAGGGCCCTGACTCCCTGCCCAATCCTGTACTGGATAGGTCCAAAGATGGATGAGCTGTAGAAGTGATGTATGTTGGGGTTTGTATTTACCACATTGTGGGGACCAAATTTCTCCCCAATATAGAAAAATCTGTTACTTTTTAACTGGTGGTGACATTTTTCAGGTTCCCACAATATAAACCTCAATTTTACAAAAAACTGTGACTGCAGTCAAAAAACTGAAAATGCCTAAAGTCGTGCACTTTGGTTACTTATGGTTAAGGTTAGGCGTTAAGGTTGTCATTGTTAAGATTAGGGTTTTGCCCATAGAAATGAATGGATAGTCCCCACAAAGATATGAATACAAACGTGTGTGTGTGTGTGTGTGTACTCACATGTGTCTTCTAAATATGAGAAGCTCCAATTCTCCTAGAAAAACTCAAGGTCCTGTTACATCTTCTGAACACAAACCACATCACACTGCCTTATAGGAATGATTCATTCTTTTTAATGTCCAACATTTTTTCTTGTACAGTGTCCACGGTAACTGAGGAGAATGCTTTCCTGTGTGACAGCCACACAGCCCAAACCAAAAGATAAAGTAATGGACTCTCTCTCTATCGCTCTTCCAATTTGCTTTTCATTCCAGCTAAATGATAAACTCTCCCCCAAACTGAAGCTCCCTGTCAGGCTGCATCAGGGCAAATGAATCACTTCACCTGAGCCAGCCCACTCACAGCCTTAAGATGTTTCACAGGTTCATGCATACAGCATGAAAGATAAAGAAATAAAATTTGCAAATATCAAAATATATAAATAAATATCGTCTGTACATGCTGAAGGTGACGGACACACAATCATTAGTGTGTGGGCGTGTGTCTGTAGAGAACAGTATTCTCCAGCCCTGCTCTACCCTGCGTGCGTGTGTGTGTGTGTGTTTTCCTCTTTCACTCCTTGCAGTGATGCATCATTCCAATTTTTTAAAATACTTTTTCTTAATTCTACCCTCTGTTCCTCTATCCTTTGGTTTTTCTTTAAGCCAAGCCACATTAAAAAGAATAGAGTTGAAATAAACAATCACCATTGACTTTTCTAGTGAATCACATTAACACCGGATGCCTTGAGTGTCCGCTTTTCTAAAAATAAGGCTCCAGAGTTTGAACTTTAACAAAGAGAAGCAATTTGGTGCATTGTGTCGACTTCATCTCGGTTCAGCATATTACCAGTTTCATCTGGAGCCAAAGACAGAGGAATTCAGAGGTCATATCGTGTTTAACAAAGTGTAGTTAGTACAGCGTTTTCGAGCAACATTCAGAAGCAGGACTTTGATGCCTACGTTATCGAATACTTACATTACCAAAAAACACTGTCTGCCTCAGCCCGTGTGAGATGAGGCGGGGCAAATGGAGGGACACGCCCCTTTCTACAACACTTTTCCGTCACATTGGTCAAACTGTCCCTCAACCAGAGTCACCGATCCTACAACCCCAACCACAAATCACGGTCACACACACAAAAACAGTCCGTACTGTACACCTGTCCATCCTCCTGTACCAGAGCCCTGACCCTTAATCGATACAGCTGCCTGGGAACTACTACTAAAGAGAAGAAAATGCAGATGTAAGACAGCCATTCTATGTTTGTGTTGAGGTTATGGTTACAGGTAAGTGGTAACAGAATCAGACCTAAATGGGGCTGGGTAATCGGTGTGGATCCAAAGGCCAAATAATCCCATTTCTTACCTGTCTTTATCCCCCTTGCTGGACAGTATCTTCAACACAGTTTTTAAAACAACACATTAGAATTTTTTTCATCTCTGATGAAAAAGATACAAAACGTATAAAAAGTTATTTACAGCTTCTTCAGTGAATCATTCCTCCCTGTTCCTCAATCCCGTATAAAATCTGAGGTCACGGTGCATCAGGCTGCAAACTTGGTGGCTTCCATTTCCCGCCCCTGTGATTATGGTTAGCGCACTATGTAAACACTGGACAGCTCTCCTTTTCTGCCTTCCAAAAACGGGGGAGCCCAGCCCGGCCCCTTCCACCCGCCCCGACTGCCCACATCCACGTCGGACGCCCCCCGCTTTTCGACATTCCGCTCGACGTTTTTCCGTACAACATCCAACCACGCCACATACTGCTCCGCTTGAGACCTCAGCTCCTCTCCCTGCGAAAGTCCTCTGGTATCCCAGGGTGCTTCAGTAGTTCACGTTCTTTCCCAGACGTGGTGGTACAGAGATGACGCATGGGAGAGATCGGGAGTCAAGACTGTCCTTCACCTCTGTGGACTCTGAGAGGAGATTAATAAAGTCGGTCAGCAGAGAGCGAAGGGGAACGACACACAAGACATATATAATAAAAATGCTATAAAAAGTGCTTATACACACAATATTCAGAGATATATTACACCTTTACAGGATTATATTATACATGTGCAATGTATAATACGTACTGAAAATGAGAAAAGCATTATTTCTGGTAACAGAGTGGATGGGTTTGGTATAGAGTAAATGAAGGAGAACAAATGCATGAGAATGAGTGCGCAAAGCAGATTCCCAGACCTGGTCCTGGTGGGCCAACATGCATGCGACCTGTCAGTGGACCCCGGAGCTGTCTACTGCTCTGGCCGGTCTGTTCCTAAGCTTTTGGCCTCAAGGCCAAGGGGACAGACCTGTGCAGCGTGCGCCCCGACACAACCGGGCCTGGGAACCGCCGGTGTCCAGGTATGCAGGAGCACAACTTACTCCGAGTCGGGCGAGATTTCAGAGATGCTGTGGGAGGTAGCGGAGTGGGGGGGAGAGGGGGATGGCCCCAAGGCTGGGCTTGGGGGGGCGAGCACGGACGAGCTGAAGGAGGCCAAGATGGAAGAGAGGACGTCCAGGTGCTCATTGGACGTGTGCCGACTGGGTGGGGCTTGATGGGGTGGGTACCTACAAGGCGGGGTGGGGTCCTGGGGCTCCAGCTGCTCGGCAATGGGTGGCGGAGGGCTGGGCGGGAGAGACTGCTCAGGGTGCGAGGCCTGGCGGGGGGGCAAGGTCCGGAGCCACTCCCTGCAGGGCTGCACTCCCCCGCCCCCCGCACCAGGCTCCAACTGTTCCCGCGAGCGTGTGCCCATCAGAGGCCCCCCCAGGAGCTCCCGGGAGAACTGCCTGCGTAGCAGCGTGTTGAGCTGCGAGCGGGACCCCGCCAGCTGGCCCTCCCTTAGGTCCTCGCGCGAGGCATGGACACTCCGGGGGTCCAGCCTGTCGCGAGAGCCACTCAGGTTCTCCCGCGAGGCCCGCTCTAGGCCCGGATCGCGGCGCCGTGGCAGCAGGTCCAGGTTCTCACGAGAGCCGTGCTGACTGTGGGCCGTGTGCTCCAGGCGGTCCCGCGAGCCCCCGCCCACCTGCCGGCACAACGGGTCACGGGAGAACTGGCGCCGTGCCATGGAGTCCAGGTGCTCCCGAGAGGAGTAGCGGGAGGCGGGCTGGGACAGGGAGCCCGTCCCGGAGTACATGCGGCCATATGAAGCTGCCGGCACCGCCCGGTGACCCAGAGTAGACGTGCGGTACCAAGAGAGCTCGTTTGGCACGTTCCCCATGGAGGACAAACCCTGCAGCGCCGGGGGACAGCCCAAGCGGTTCTTCAGGATCCCTGAGAGGTCAAAAAGCAGCCATCAATAACCCATGAGTGTGTCTGCGTCAGCATCAATAGGGGGCGCCAGCGTTCTTGCACCCGGCCCTCACCCCTGCGGCTGCGGTGTGCCTGTGGCAGCCCGTTCTCATCCCCGCTGGTCAGGGCCGCGTCGAGCTGATTGTTGTTGGCGGCATCCTTACTGTAGTCGACCCCCAGGCGGCGCTCTGAGCCCCACTTCTGTAGCGAGTGGACCTCACACTCCTCCAACGCTGGCCAATAGGAGAGCAGGTCATTGCCATCCAGGTCTGAGACATACACAGCAAGGTGAACCTCACAGCAAAGCCAAACCTCGAGTATCGCCGGCTTGCATGCCCCCCCGACCCCGTACCTTTGGTGCCGTTCTGGGTGGGCTCAGTGAGCAGCCGCTCGCTGTGATTGGTGCGCTTGAAGCGCCGCTGGATGCGCCCGCGGAGGCGCACGTTGTCCTCGCTCTCAGAGGACGGGATGGACAGGCTGCGCTCCTCGTCCAGAGAAAGGTCAGAGTCCGAGTCGGAATCATCCCCTTGGGGTTTTCAGATGAGGAGAGATACGTTAATGCGGGAAAGTCATGCTCACTTCCCAGCTGAAGTTGAGTGTCTCACCCTCCACAATGCAGCAGTGCTGTCATGTGAAAACCCCACGTATGATCCAGCAAATGACGCAAAGGAAGAGCCCCGTGTAACAGTACGTAGCTAAGTGTGCTCAACTATCCCTGTCCACCAATAAAACAAAAACAAATATTAAGACAACAGGAAGTGAGTGCTTAAATATTCAATTAAATTTTAGTTATTTTTATATAATGCCTTTCACAACACCATTGCCCTAAGGTACTTGATAAGAATGTGTTGCAATCATTTATACAAAAACGGTACAAGAAGCAGAGAAAAGGGAATACAATTCTAAACTTTTTCATCTAAATTGGTCTCCAGCCAATGTCGATGGCCTTGTGTTTTGATGGCCTTTGTGTTCTGCTCCCAACATCTTGTAAAGTCCCAATTCTCTTATGCTTGATACTAAAGAGATACAGCACTTGTAATCTATCCCTGCCTGGACCCTTTTGGTCTAGGAACTATTGTTGGCACTCTTGGCTGAACTTTCATTGCAGATATAACCTCTGAAGCTGTTCACAGAGTTCTGGTGAAGCTTTGCAGTTGCTTTATAGAGTCTTCTCAAAATTCCCCTGTGCTTCATCATGCTTAGGGGTTCATCTACACATCTTTGTTGCTTGTTTTACTGCTTTATTGGTATTGTGATCCAGACCTGGAAGCAACTACGCAAGAGCCAAAAGTGTCTGCTGTCATTTTTTGTGGCCACATATACCAACCCTGAGCATTCCTACTTATACAGTAAAACCATGCAAGTCTCTACCTGGTCTAAGAGTTTAAAGAGTTTAGGTAATGTTAGGCAGCTAGTTTTGGGTCTGCTGAACAACAAAAGATGATCTGAAAATTGAATCAATTTTTAAAGGTGCTTAAATCTTTGTTTTTTTATGTAAAGCATCCAAAGTATAGAAAATAAAGGTCCAAGCACAGAACCGAGTGGTACCCCACTGATTATACTGGCCCAACTGGAAAATTCTACCTCTTAAAACAATGCATTACTTGTCTGACACCGAATTGTGGATTCCAACTGCATTTGAAACTGAGTGGGAAGCATGTGGTAGTTTCATGTAACGTGGTTTATATTACCGCAGTGTGCATGTGTGTATTTCCTCATACCTTTGTCCCGGTGAAACATAGCCACATCCAAGTCAGTGGCACCTGTATGGCCCAGGTTGTGCTCCAGAGTCTGCCGAGCCAGAAGGTTTTCTCTGCGGGCAGAGTCATTTTAGCCTGTCATTCTCTGCATCTACCTACATCTTTTTTCTCTCTCCCATGCTCCCTTGTATCTTTATCTCATCTTATTTAGTCTCCCCTGCCCCCATTCACCCTTGTCTCACTCTTATCTGGCTCTTTCATATTCTTCCCAGCCTTTAGTACTCCAAGAGCGTTTCTCAAAATGCATGTTTGACCGTACTTCTGTTCTCGGATACCCGTTTTGTCTCATCTTCTGTTGCTGAAGATCAGTTCCAATACTCAAGAACAGAATAAAAGAGGACGGTAAAAATCCCCCAATTCTTGCCCCTCTCCAAATATCAAGGGTACATCAGTTGTATCCTCGCCCAACGAGACCAATCCCATGGTTCACTGCACCAAGTTCGTTCTTGGAAGGCAAGTTAGCAAGACCACAAGTACGATATTTGCGTTCTTGGTACTGAGAAACACCCAAACTGTCCATCTATCACACTAGTACGCACCGTGCACTGCTGACAGACGAGATAGTGGATGTCCCCAGTGTGATACGATGGAGTCCACTTTGCTCCAGTAGAGAGGCACCGTTGTAGGTTGGACCCTGGATGTGAATGCCATGTCCTTTATAAAGCACTCTGACAAGTTTATGTACCTTAAGTTGCATGTGTGACCGAAAAAAATCCACAGTTAAGAGTTATAGACTGACACCTCTTGGAGCATGGATAAATGCATGGTGGGTAGAGGAATTCCACTGTGGGAAGAATGACAGATCAAAAACATTGTGGGATGAAGACTTGGGGAAACACATGGTGAGTTCAAAGGTCGGTGAAATGCATGACGGCATGAAGGCTAGGCGAAACACTTAAGGGCATGCACACTCACTGTGATCTGCGGGGCACGGGGCGGTTCTTCATTCAAGCTCTTCTTCCCCAAACAGGCCAACTTCCAGGCCTCCTGTACCTCCGAGTTCAGCAGACAGAAAACCAAGAGCACCGCCAGACCCTGGTGACAGAAGCACAGTCGCTAAACACACACCAGAGCGTGCATGTTCACTCACGAGGACGCACGATATCCCTATGCGCCCACACTTGCAAGCATGCGGCCTAGGGCAGCCAAGAACACAAACATGCGTGCACCAATATGTACACGGTACCTGCAGACAGCACAGTACAGTGAAGAGGTAGTGGAAGACCAGAACACTGTTATTGACAGCCATAAGACCAAAGAACCAGGAGGAAGTGGCCAGAAGGAGTACTATGAAGGCGTTGCGTACTGTGGTACTGTGGAGAGACACAAACAGACAGGTAAAGGAGGGCATGAAAGAAAGAGAAAGAGAGTCAAAGAGGAAAAAGTGAGAAATCTGAAACGACAAAGTCAAAACCTTCCACGGAGAGGTGTTAACAACAGCTAGCAATGAGCTAAACATGTTTCACATCCACATGATAATCTGACTGCTATTAAATTAATTCCAAATAAGTATTTACAGTTTTTACAGTGACATTTCACACCATCTCCCAGCAAAACAAATTAGCTTTTACTTTTCTATCTTCAAGGACTTATAAAAGAATCAGCAGAACTTTTCAATAGTGGGGGGGAGAAATATTTTAGGCAAGTGATTTTGAATTAGGAATTTTCTAAAAAGTGGGTGTGAAAATGCACACTTAAACCACACTTAGAACACCCGCGACAGGCTCTCGCAGTCGGCTCGCCTCCATCACTGATACTCACAGCACAGATTGTTTTTTGGTCTCTTTCTGAGTTGGACTGCAGGACATTCGTGCCACAATCAGAAACATTCCGCCATTCATCTGCAACATAGACAGAGGGCGGTGCTGTGACAAACACCGACAGACAGGGGGCAGTGCCGAGACAAACACCTACAGACAGGGTGCAGTGCTAAGACAGACAACTACAGACAAGAGGCAATGCTGAGACAAACAGCGACAGATAGGGGGCAGTATCGAGACAAACACCTATAGACAGGGGGTGGTGCTGAGACAAACACCTACAGACAGGGGGCGGTGTTGAGACAAACACCTACAGACAGGGGGTGGTGCTGAGACAGACACCTACAGACAGGGGGCAGTATCAAGACAAACACCTACAGACAGGGGGCGGTGTTGAGACAAACACCTACAGACAGGGGGCGGTGTTGAGACAAACACCTACAGACAGGGGGTGGTGCTGAGACAAACACCTACAGATAGAGCACAGTAGTAAGGCAGACATCTACACATTGCAGTTGATGCTGAGACAAATACTAACAGACAGGGGGCAGCACTGACACGGGCAGTGAGACAGGCATTATAGGAAGTACCACAATAACAATCCCAATGGGTCCAGCAAAGCTCCAGATGAGTTTGTCTTGGACAGAAATCCAGCAGAAGTCAGGGTTTCCGTAGCCCTCGGGATCCAGTCCCACAGCCAGGCCTGCCGAGAGAAGAACCTTTAACTGCCAATGCTACACTAGTGATCTCAACATTACACACAGATGGATTTAGAAACCTTGGGATTACAATGAGTCCATGTTCATAGCTGCTGTGTTATTATGTGATAGTTACTGCCCTACAAAGGCACACACAATAACTGCATATTTCATCAAAACATGATATTGGGTATCATAGACTCCATTACATCTCATTACAAAGTAACTTAGTTCAACTATGCTCGGTTTTCAATCAGTACACTATCGTTTACCTACTGCTACTACACATGAGTGTACTGTCAAAACAGACCTATTTTTAAGCCCCTTTTCTCAGTGTCAGCATAATTGCCGTGTTTTGCCGCTGTAGGGCAGAGTAGCCCAAACCTTAGTCCCTAAAGCACCCGGCCGTCTTCATGTACATTCCTGCGTACGTGCACTTTACCTGTTATAATGGCGGGGACACCCCAGCCGATGGCGTAGTAGAACCTCATGGCGCCGTGGTCAATGTTGCGTGCCTCGGTCTGCATGCGGTAGATGTGCAAACCCTCCACGAAGAGCCAGGCGAAGGTGGACATGAAGAAGTAATGCAACAGAATGGCGATGACAGTGCACAGGAACTGGGGGAGCCGGAGAGAACGCGGCGGTCAGAGGACATGCTTACGCGCCCCCCCCCACCCACGGAACCAACAGACACACGGACCTGCTGCTCGGTCTGGTTGATGCCCAGCAGGAAAACGAGCTCGGACAGGAAGGTGGCGGCGGCCATGTTGGAGTGGATGCTGCGGGTGTTGGACTTGAGGCCACGCAGGCAGGACAACACGACGACAGTAACCAGCAGGGCCAGCAGAGACGCGGACAGCGACGAGTACGTCACGATCGCCAGCGTCTCCAGGTTCCCCTCCAGCTGCTGCTCCACGAGGGAGGAAACATGGCAGAGGTGAAGATGCAGAGCAGAAGAGAGAGAAGGTGTCACTCACATGGAGAGCCGTGTTCACACCTGTCTGACACATACTTAACACTCCCCCCCCTGCCCCCCACCACCCCCGCAGCTGAAGATATCATCACATCAGGTGCCGAATGTGCCTCAAACTACTTTTTACATCCATTATCTTAACTCCCGGTATTTCAGCTCATCATTTTATGTTAGGTTTTTAATGGTTTTTAATACTGAACTGTGAACATATTAAATATTAAACAGGTTGTTTAAAATGCATTAAATATATATGCTTGTAAATAAGTTAAACAGTGAATTAGTAAAAGATATTTATATATTTTGCACCACTATTTATTAATTAATCAGGCATTAGAAATGTGTTCTGGATCCATCCTGGAACACCCTTCCCTGATCACTAAGGTCTGTATATGACTGAGCAAATGATAGGAATGTTACATATTGCCTTTCCACATACATTTTAATCTAACCAGCTGCTGATGAGACTTGGTGGAAGAGTTTCACTGAAATCAGCGTATCTGAGTAGACAAAGGTATAGTGGTGAACGCTGATGAGGTAGCAGAGGGGTTACCTCGCGATGAGAGCTGTCCATCAGCACCCCAAAGGTGCCCAGCCTCTGACACTGGCATCTCACATGCGACGTGTTCCTGTACACGACAGTGCAGTCCTTCACAGTCCAACAGCCCCCAGTGTCGGCCCTGCACAGAGGGAGAGACCAGCTTACTCACACACATTCCTAAAGCTGTTTCTGTCGACACATCCTGTCAAGTTCCATTTTAACATAATCAACTTTATCCTTTACCTCATCAGCCTCATACCTGTATGCACACCATTCATCACAGCCTGCACCTCTACCATACAGACTGCCTCAAACCCGTATGCACATCACTCATCACAGCCCGCACCTCTACCATACAGACTGCCTCAAACCCGTATGTACATCACTCATCACAGCCCGCACCTCTACCATACAGACTGCCTCAAACCCGTATGTACATCACTCATCACAGCCCGCACCTCTACCATACAGACTGCCTCAAACTCGTATGCACATCACTCATCACAGCCTGCACCTGTATCATACAGACTGCCTCAAACCCGTATGTACATCACTCATCACAGCCTGCACCTGTACCATAGACTGCCTCAAACCTATATGTACATCACTCATCACAGCCTGCACCTGTATCATACAGACTGCCTCAAACCCGTATGTATATCACTCATCACAGTCCGCACCTCTACCATACAGACTGCCTCAAACTCGTATGCACATCACTCATCACAGCCTGCACCTGTACCATAGACTGCCTCAAACCCATATGTACATCATTCATCACAGCCCGCACCTGTATCATAGATTGCCACCACACATTCACACAGAAACAAATTCCTTGTGTGTGCCACACACACACACACACACACACACACACTTAGCCAATAAACCTGATTCTGATTCACACGCCGCAATGTGGGAACGCTAATGTGCACACGCACATCATACTTTCACAAATATATTATCTCAAGATCTAGGGGAGTAAAGGTTTTTTAATATTGATTAAAATTTTTATTTGCCAGGAAGAGGAATTTGGCAAGTTCACACCCACACACTTGTGATATCATCTTAGCCATAAGTGTCCTCTTTAAGGAACAGGACCTAATAGAATGGCATGTACAATATGAGAACTACAGTATGAGCCAAACCACACTGTCCTTTACAAAGGACAAAAATTAATTGCTGGATCTGAGGAGACCCTGGTCTGGTTGGAACTTTCTCAAATTCAGAATGCTACCAGACTTCCAGATTGGAGAAAAGCTTGATCCCCAAACTATTTGCATCATAAAGAGTTAAACCCAGACTACTGAGACATACCACACCTGCACAATCAGTGTACTGCAACATCTAAGCGTCACCTATTTTTGCTACATTATTACGCATTTAACTGTACATCGCATTGGTTCACAAACTGTGGTATGTGTGGTACTCGGAGTCTAGAAAACCACAGTAATTTATTACTGTGATTCAGGTTCCTGTGGTTTTTTTCACCCATATGGTACTTGGCTGCTTTGGTTTGAAGCAAAGTGGTACTCGGTCTAAAAAGTTTGAAAAGCACTTGTCTATTGTGTGCTTATCAGTCGAGTATTTGTGCATCTACAGAGCAACTGTGCCATGTCACAGGTCCCGAATGCAGCACACACTTACTGCCGGCTGTGATTCCACTGGACACACAGAGGCTTGCTGCGATTGGACGTCTCCAGCAGGCGGAATTCCAGCAGCAGGGGTGACTCTAGCAGGCCCTCGACAAATGAGCGGTTGTTGTAGACGGACACGCTGACGACAGGTGAGTTCATCACAGGGTGGCGGGGCAGCCTGTGGGGGAAGGGCGCTGTGACGGGGACTCGGTAGTGGACGCGCAGTGACACGCGGGGGGGGAGGGGGGAGACGTGACGGTAGCTCATACCTGACACCGCGCCGATCCGCGTGGTACTTGGCGGGAAGTACGGCGCCCAGGCTCCGGTAGATCAGCAAGATGACGATGCTGACGGGCGGGTCGGGCAGCAAAACAGGTCGCTTGTGGGGGGTTACTTCAGCGCTGTGATTGGCCGGGATGCTCACTTGGGCGGGATGAGGACTGGGAAGAGCTGGGGAAAGTGGGAGCGAGAGGTCAACATAGTACTGAGTTTATACAAAATAGGTGAGGAACTGAAGGATTTACTACATCCATCCATCTGTCTTCAAACTGCTTATCCAGGACAGGGTTGCAGGGGGTCTGCAGCCTATCCCAGGTACACCCTGCATGGGATGCCAGGCCAGCAGAGAGCACACATGCACACAATCATACACTGTGGGCAATTAAGAGATGCCACTCAGTCTATGTGACACAGACACACCATGCCAACTCCACACACACAAACAGCAGAGGTGACATTCAAACCCAATCCACCCACAACCCACTATTTTACTGTCTTTTTGAAATTAAATCGCTAAACAAATAAGAAAGCACACCTGACTGTCCTTGTGGCACCAGGGCAGTAGGGGGCAGCACCACATGTGTGTGTGGATCCCAGAGAGTCTGTCCTCGGAAAAGACCATTGTGGTAACGGGGAAAGCGCCTGCGGACGTGGGTGTGGTTCTCCACGCGGTCCAGGTTCATCACTGAACAAACCGCAGGGTTAAATATTGGACAGCAGTACTGAAAGGACGAATCACAGCACCTAATACTGTGGCGCAGACTATAGGGCCTGATGACGATACATGAGGACCCAAAAAATGTGCACTAAGCAAAATTATAAAGGACAAAACTCACCAATATTGGGTGTCACTAGGGCCACTGGGTTCAGGTAAGTCAGCTTCATGTTCTGGGCGAGGGTGCGGGTGTAGTCCTCCAGCAGCTCCACCAAACCCCCGGCCCCCCGCTCGCCAACGACACCCTGGCCTCGCCACAGCCCTGCGGTGCCCAGTCCCAGCAAGGCACTGCAGCCACGCAGAACATTCTGGAGGAAACCAAAAGACAGTGACCAACCAGGAAGCAGCTTTATCAAATCAAAATGTGAAAAAGTCTTTTAGGAAAATAGAAAAAACAACCAGAGTAAAGCCATCATTTCTCAGACATTTCCTCCCTGAAACCACCCAGCTGATCCCAAAAATGTCGCTTAAGGGGAAAAGGAGGCCATCCGGGGTCAGCGAGCATCCATTAACAATAATAATAATCAATACTTTATTGATCCCCGTGGGGAAATTGTCTTTTTACACCTCCCTCAACTTGCTCTTTCTTTGTAGAGTAAGTTCTCCGCGAAGGGCAGCCACCGTAGAGCTGGGGGTTAGGGTTAGGGTTAGGGTCTAATGACGGGGTCGGGTAAATGGGGGCTGTGGTGTTCACCCTTACGTCGTTGAAGTGGGCATCCTGCGTGGCAGTCAGGCCAAACCCGTTCTGCTGATTCTCGAAGTTCAGCAGACGGGAAAGCAGCCGGTCCGCAATCTGCAGGTCGTTGCCATAGAGACGGGGCGTTGCCTCGGTGACGTCGCGCAGCTGATAGGCGAGCTTCTTCTCCACGATGGTGCTAAGGTCCGTCTCGTTCCTCTCCACGGACTCCAGCTTTATGTGCAAACGCAGGCAAACAGAAAAGGCTTATTACATATAAATAGATGCATTTTCCCATATCTGGGCACTCAGTGCAAGGCTGTGGTGAGCTGGAAGGCTATCCTAGGCAGAGCAGGGGACACAAAGAACGTCAAGCTAATTCTTCACAGGCTATTTTGATACTGCCATATCTTTTACACTACTGCCACTCTTTTACACTACTGTCACTCTTTTACACTACTGTCATGTTCTCTCAACCTGTTGTAACTGCTGACTTATTACCTCACAATTATGACTCCTTGCACTTTATTATTCATTTATTTTTATCCTTGTAAAAGTCTCATGGCATATATATTTACATATTTTTTATTTATTATCTAATCTTTATTATTTTTATTATTTTTGTTATTTATTTTTATTTGTTTTGTTTTGCCTACTATCATGAGAGTGGCATATTACATTTTTTTTGTACACTGTAAGATGACAGAAAAGGTATTCCATTCTGTTCTATACACCGATTCATTGGCACAACGTGTCAGACTGTAGGTGGAGACTGTAGCACCAGACAAACAAGAGAAGACGTGGAGAACATGCAACCCCCACATGCACATGAGTTGGGGGTGGGGATCAAACCCACGGCACCTCTCACTCAGCCATAACACCACCCTTTATAGACACAATGAAATTGATCATATCGCACATGCTGCAAGACTGCAGGTGCTAAATCGAGCCAGTAGGTGGAGCCATATTACCGCTGCATTCAGTTCCACAAAGGAAGGCGAGGTGCAGTTGAAGAGATCGGGAACCAGCCAGCCCCTTTCCGGATCACAGTGCCGGATCGCTGTGCCTAGAGGAACAAAACGGGCTGAACATGCAGAAAGACAAACAAACACATATACACACAAATGCACTTTACAAAGCCGAACGAGCGGGGGCTTGGCTGTGCTAGGAAGAGGAGTCATGTGACTGCTTTTGTTCTTTCACATTTATGCAGCCTGTCCCTCTTTTATGTCTGAACATGTAGACTGATCTGTTCATTCCAGAGCCCAGTAAACCTGTGCTGACCCAAACACCCACCCTGACAGCTGTTCTGTCATATCCCCTGTGGCCATACTTGAATTTCATCGATTATATTTTGGCTATATCCAAATGGCTCCTCATATTGTAGTTTTTGTGTGTTTTCCTGCTGGTGTAGCTGACCCACCCCTGCCGCTCACGGACTGGAGGGATTGGGATTTTATCAGTGAGCTGGAGAGTGAGGCCATGCTGTTGATACAGCACTGAGTGATAACGCCATCGAATCGGTCAGTTTGCTGCTGGATGTGCTGTGTGAGCAGATCTGCCCCCTGTGGGTCTGTCACGGAGCAGGACACCTACCCATGGAGCCCTTGGGGCACGACACAGCCGCGGGCAGGCCGAACTTGGTTCTGGGCCACCATATTCCAAGCGTGATGGTCTTAGGACAGCCGTCATAGATGACTGAGTTTAGAGCCAGAGAGAGAGACTTAATGACTGTATGGTACAAATGATACCAAGGCAATGGTAGAGAACATCGTGAAAGCAATTTAATATCACATGATTAAAATAAACAGAAAAATCTAATAGGAATGCTTTAAATGGAGATTATGGTTATAATGTTTTTTCACTATAAGCATAAATATGTTTGAGTATACTGCCTTGGTGTCAATACAGTTAAGCTATTACTTTTGTTTGTTACTTATAAACTCTGTTTTTAAATATTAATTTCATCCATTTTCCAAAACTGTGAATCCAGTGCGGCGCATATTATATGATCCTAAATTAATTAGGCATTAATTATTTATTCATGGTTATATTAATTGATGAAAAGAGGTAATAAATATATAATTATTTATTACTGATTCACAATCAAATTAAAAGAGAAAGAAGAATATGAAAAGCAAAGATCTTGAAAGGGACTCGTTAGCGGTGACAGTGGGGACGGGGGCTCACTCTCGCAGCCTGATTGGGTGACCTCTGCAAAGTGGCTGTCACACGCGTTGCACTGGCGGCCAATCACGCCCGGCCGGCACTGGCACTGGCCGCTCTCCAGGTCACATGACCGTGAGAAGGAGCCCACGGGGTAACAGTCGCAGGGCCGACAGGACTCGGTTCCCCGTGGGCGATAGTGGAACTCCTGAGCGGGAAGAGGCGAGAACAGAGGGCGACTGTGAATGAACCTGCAGGGGATGTGAAACTCTACTGGTACAGAAACAGAAATGGTGACTAAATAACTCCAGTTATTTGGAATAATTACAAAGAAAAACACCTATCACTGTTCGAGGACATTGAAAGCTGTATATTTAAAAACCTTTGGTCGGTGTTATCTTGCAGTGACACTGTGTACTGGTTTTTATGGGAGCGCAGGTGTTACTTTGCAGTGACACTGCTTACTGATTTTAATGGGAATGCCAGTGTTACCTTGCAGTGGCACTGCTTATTGGTTTAATGGGAGCACTAGTGTTACCTTGCAGTGGCACTGCTTATTGGTTTAATGGGAGCACTAGTGTTACCTTGCAGTGGCACTGCTTATTGG
>JAODLC010000113.1:4756922-4759422 GCA_026781145.1 Hippopotamyrus pictus
CCCCCCCCCCCCCCCCCCCCCCTCGGCCTTCCCTTCTGTCCCTACATCTCTCTCCCCTCTCTCTTTGTAGCTGTCTCCGATGCCCCCCAGTGCATCCAACTCAGTTCTGTTCTGGCGCTGATCATAAAAACGCACCTGGGTTTTCAGCGCACGCTTAAGATGCAACTTTCACAATGAATCGGTTGAGAACAAAAAGAATATGTATATAAAAGGTTAATTAAGAAGGTTCCTTTTGGGGTGTGCTGAATCCGAGGTGAAGCACTCATGAGATCAGGGATAATGCTGTGGAGCCTCTAATGATCTCCAGAGATGAAGACATTTTCTTTTAAGACCTTCACATCATTTACAGAGGTTGTGCAAGCCTGAAACAAGAGACCCAATGCCATGGGAAAAACAACCCTCTGAAAGGCCTCAGCAAGTCATAGAAAACCACAAAGTAAACTGTGCTGAGTGGCGTTGGCTACTATGAACTGTTGGGTATCATCTCTCACATCTCTTGTGGAATCATTGACCTGAAAGATTATATACTTTTATATATATAAACAGATCCATCCATCTCATAATCGCTTATCCAGTACAGGGTCACTGTCATCCTGGAGATTAGCCCAGGAACCATGGGGTGCAAGATGGGGCGCAATAGGAAGACAGACCATTGTAGGCTGCATATTCTCTCTTGCTCTCTCTCTCCCTCTCTCTCTCACACACACACACACGCACACACACACCCGCACACACACACACAGGTTAGCAATTATATCTTTGTGGGGACTCTCCATTCATTTCTATGGGGAACACTCTAATCTAATGATGGCCTTAACCTCCACCCAACCCTAACCTTAACCATAAGTAACCAAACAAAACATGTGACTTTTGGCATTTTTAGTCTTTTGATTGCATTCTTTGATCTTTGTGGGGGACCTGAAAAATGGTCCCCACAAGAGCAAAATAATAGGTTTTTAATCACATTGTGGGGGACATTTGGTCCTCACAGTGTAATATAAACCTAATCCACACACACACACACATCTGACCATGTTTTTGGACTGCAAGGGGAGACCGGTGTACAATTAGTAAAATCCACACATGAGGAGAACATGGAAATCATACACAAACAGCCCAGGGCAGCAAAAAAACCAACAGGGTGAGACCTACAACATTTTGTAGATACATTTAAGTAGAGCAGTTTCCATAATGACTTTTGTTTCCCTAAGTAATTCTGAGCACCAGTGTTCATCAGTTTATCTACTGTGACGTATAGCAAAGCCATTTTCCATCAAATTAGAGACCAAATAACTTTCTGAAAACTGCTTATAAAATCTAAATGAACAGGCTTGAGAAGAAACTCCAGAAGGTGACTGGACCAGTTTTAAGAGGTGAATATAGTTCAAACAATACCACTCAGAATGTAATAAGATTACCCGTCAGATTTTACGTTATTGTTTCAGTCATGCAATAAAAGCTATGAAGTTGCAGAGGCTGATAAGTGAAAAACTAAAGTAGTTCATACATCTGGACTGTGTTATCTCCCGAAAGTGAAACAAGCGTGAGATTAATTCAGGATCAATGCAATTTTAAATTAGTTTACAACCACAGCGTGCTGAGAAATGGTTCACGTATCATTGTGTAATGAAGAATCCATCCCATAACTTCTGACTCACAGGATGACAGGGCTGCCATACAATTAAGGAGAACTAAAATCTCCCTAGTCACAAGCAAAGGTGACTGACGGGAGGCATGATCTGATTTTCCGAAATAGAAAGAGACATATATAACTTTTTTTATATAACATTATATAACTTTTCATATGTTGCCAAAATGAGACGTAGAAGGACAGGTAGGCATGGGGACTGACCTGTGAAGTCTTCATGGCAAATGCAGGAATACCCGCCCTCTCTCCGGGCACACACGCCCCCATTAAGGCAGGGGTTAGAGTAGCACAGGTTGATTTCGGTCTCGCAGTAGTCACCGGCGAAGCCGGGCGGACAGCGGCAGCGCAGGCCGGCGATGGGGTGGATGGGCCGGAAGAGGACAGAGGGCGAGGACAGGAAGGGGGCGGAGCTATTGAAGCGCAGCACTGACACGCATTTCATGTAGTTCTGGCAGGGCTCGCGCAGGCACACGTTGTCGTCGAACGGGAGGACCTGTCGGCGTGGCGACCAGCCAGAGAGTTAGCTACAGGCACGCACACCCTCATCTACGTCTCGTTGACTGAATGCAAAGCCGGATGCATCAGGATATTAATTATCACCTGCTCCTGTGTTTAGCTGCTCCGGCTCAGGAATCTTTAATGACATTAAAATGGGAACCAGCGGGAAGTCCTCACCTCCATCTGGGCCAGCGACGTGAGCCGCGGTCGACCGAGATACAGCTGCTCCTCCAGGGCCTCGGACGGGAAGAAGTTGCCCCCGGGAAGGGCCGCCGAGAAGCTGACGTTGAGGACGCCCTCCGCCCCGCTGTCCGGCTGAACGTTGAAGACGAAGACGTCCTCGGGGGGCACAGA
>JAODLC010000113.1:4761922-4781368 GCA_026781145.1 Hippopotamyrus pictus
AGTTACCTAAGCAAATGTGTGCAACTACATTTTGTCAGAGTAAAACTACTGCTATATGCAGACAGACATACACCTGGCTTTAGGTGCGAAGATGTAATAGCTTGAAAAGCTATTTCTCAAAATGACAAGAACAGTGTTCAGCAAAACGGTACAGAACAACACAGCGCGGCAAGACTGGCGTTTCAGTGCAAGTGAGCTAGCACGAAAACTTAAATAATATCCATTAGACTAGCCAATAAACCCCCCTTCATTTGATTTGAAATGGAGATGGGAAGTGCTGGATTGCACAGATAACGATGTTAGAGGGATGGGAAGTATATGGACCAAATGGTGCTGAGAGAAGGGAGAAGCAGAGCGTGGGGGATGGGTCAGTGTGCCAGCTGGTTTGTTTACAGGATTATTGAGAAGCTGACTCTCTCGTGACCCCAGACACACGCGCGCAGATACTGACACCCACGCGAGAGGGGGTTACGAAGTGACGGATAGAAAAATGCAATCTGTTAAAAAAAAAAAAAAAAACTATTCCATTTGGTCCTTATTGGAACTTAAATGCACAATTTCCCCCTGATTCCACAATAATATTCGGCTAATTTTCAGTCCAGCGTTCCTGTTCACCAAAGACATCATGGAAAAGAACTGTAGGTACTAAGATGAAACACCAAAGCGTAATTAATGCTTCAAAGCCAACCATGAAAGTGTCCTATTACTGACCACAACCGTTTTATAACTGGAAGGACAACAACTCTGCTAGTCTTTGTATTAATTACTGTGATTTTACTTCAGTAGCCAGCTGACTGATGGCTACATTGTTATTTGTGTTCTTGCAAGTGCATAACTTGCATATCTGGAGCTGCTGCTAAGCAACAGAGTTTAATAGGAAATCCGTTTAATCAACTGGTTTTAAAATGTGATCTTCCCTGCAGACTGATTATTTCAAACCAAATTTTCCTAATATTTATTCATCTAGCTAGAATTTAATTTCAATATGGAAAATATTTATAAATGCTAATCCTTTGCATTGAAGACCATTAGATGCATAACAATTTTAGTTGTTTATAAGTTAAATTGAACATTTATTAAATTATTTAATTATTTGAATAGGAACAGACACCCTTTAAAAGAGTTACACGCTGATGCCTTTTAAATACCTTTCAGTAGTCTGCCCTCATCCCTTGAGGGTCTTATAAACAGGAAAGAGAGAAAGAAAGGAGTGAGTGAGTCTGATGAACAGACGTACAAGGCATCATCTTTATGGATTTTGCAGCCCAATCTCTCAGCAGAATGAAATTCATGCCAAGTGGAATTTGACACTGCAGAGCAACTGAGGCACACCTGCACTAGTGTAGTGCTTCACTTAACCCACGCAACACACACACACACACACACACACACACACACACATAAACACAGGAGAAGGCTTTGAACATTCACTTAAGCCCATGCGGTCTCTCTCTCAAAGAAGCTTATTGAGACAGACAGTCAAAAAACAGCCACGGATGAGCACAGACACACTGAAAAAGAGACCCGAAATTGATAGTAACATTTTAATCTTCTACCTCTGCTCCTGGAGGAGACAGAGAGAGAGAGAGCCGTGACAGAGACGGGGAAGAGAAAATTGAGAGAAAAGCAAAAAACAAACAGGAAATGTAGGAAGAGAGATGGGAGAAGGTGAAGTGGCTGAGGCTGCCTGATTTGCAGCCTTGCCTTCCAAAGTGCTCACATATAAAGCAGATTCTCCTTCACCAGCTGTCCTAAGACAGAGAAGGACATAAAGCTTAATTCCTCCCACCCTGCCTGCCAGGAAGGAGGTGATCCACCCAATCTGGTGCCCAACCATCTTACCTGTGACGGAAACCAGCATGGTGGCCACCAGAGGTCGGTTGTTGTCCAACTTGCGGCTGAGGCGGATCTCCCCACTGGTGTGGTTCAGCAGCAGCAGGTGTAGCTCGTTGCCGCGATCGATGGAATAATAGAGGCGATCTGAGACATCTGGGTCATGAGCGGGGACCCGCCCGATGACCCCGCTTGGAAAGCTGTTGGACCGGTTCGACACAAAGTTGTTGAAGATGATCTGGAAGTTTTGCAGCTGGGGCCCATTGTCATTCTGATCCACAAGACGGATTCGAACCGTGGCCCGACTGACTAGTGGGGCAGAGGTGGCCTGCACTACTATCACATACTCAGAACGTACCTCGTAATCCAGGTCAATGAGAGAGGTCAGCTCTCCAGAGAAAATGTCCATCTGAAATATCTCTGGGATGTTTCCTTCCACTATCTGGTACATGATCTGGGCATTGGGCCCTTCATCAGGGTCATTGGCAGTAATCTGGGCGACCACAGACCCAACGGCACTGTTTTCTTTTACTAGGACCTCAAAATCGTCTGCTGGGAAAACTGGAGCATTGTCATTGACGTCAAGCACCGTGACTTGGATGTGTACGGGCGTGCGCTGGGGAGGGACCCCACGGTCTACTGCATAGGCGGTCAGCTCGTAAAAGGGGAGACTCTCACGGTCCAGGCGTCGAACAGTGCGAACGATGCCTGACGTGGGCTCAATGGTAAAGTCTCCATCACCATCTTCACCATTCTGGAAGGTGTACTGTACACGGCCATTTGCATGGGCATCGCGATCATTTGCAGAGATCTGGAGCACACTGGTGAAGGGTGGGGCATCCTCGGTCACAGTGCCTTGGTAGCGTGGGCTGAGGAACTGAGGTGCATTGTCATTGACGTCATTAACGTTGACCTCCACGTAGGTGGTGTCAGACTTCTGTGGGATTCCGTTGTCGCGTGCAGTGATGGCCAGCGTGTAGGTCATCTGGTCCTCGTAGTCCAGTTCAGTGAGCAATGTGATGGCACCGCTCGACGGGTCAATCCGGAATTGTGGAATGTTGTCTTCCAGGAAGTACGTAATGCGAGCATTCTCCCCCATATCCTCATCGGTGGCACTGATGACCACAACCGTGCTGCCAGGAGGCCGGTCTTCATTGATACTCACGGAGTAGTGTGCACTCTGAAACACAGGACGGTGAGTGTTGGCATCTGTGATGTTTATGTGCACCTGACATGTGTCATACAGTGTGCGGTCAGAGGCAGTGACAGTGAGCACATAACGCCGCTCCTGTTTGTAGTCCAGGGGCAGTGCCAACGAGAGGAGTCCGGCCCCACCCACGGTGCTAATGGCGAAGCGGTTACGTGTGTTCCCTCCAGTGATCTGGTAGGTGACGGCACTGTTAACGTCACGATCAACAGCGGTCACACTGACCACACTGGTGCCCACTGCCGCGTCCTCATTCAGCCGCGAATAGTACTCATTCTGAAGGAACTCCGGCCGGTTGTCGTTGACGTCCATCACGGTGACAGTGACGCTGGCAGATGCGGAGAGAGGTGGGACGCCATAGTCCCGGGCTTCTACCCCAAAGAAATAATGTTCCACGGCTTCACGGTCAAGTGCCAAGCTGACCGTCACCCAGCCTGTGGCCGAGTTGATCACAAAAGGGGTGTCGGAGCTCGTGCCTGTGAGGCGGTATTCAAGCCGGGCGTTGTCACCTGAGTCTGTGTCGATGGCCTGGATGTGTAGGATGGAGTGGCCCACAGGGGCGCTCTCCAGGACAGAAGCTTGGAATGGCGTGGACACGAAGATGGGAGGATTGTCATTGACATCGGTCACCTGCACGCTTACAATGCCCGTATTGTTGGAGAGCGGGGGGCGCCCGTTATCTTGCGCGCGCACACGGAGTGTATATTCCCGTTCTGTCTCAAAGTCCAATGGCGCCACCACCTGGATCTCCCCGGTGACACTGTCGATGGAAAACTGCCCACGGCTGTTGCCACTGATGATGTTGTAGTGCACAGCTGCATTGTTGTCCTTGTCCCGGTCTGTAGCGCTGATACGGAGGATCTCAGAGTGTGGCCTCACGTCCTCGCGCACCGCCACCACGTACCGCTTCTCGCTAAATTGTGGCACGTTATCATTCTCATCCAGGACAGTGATGAAGACCCTCACATTGGAGGACCTGGGACCGGGATCCCTTCCTTGATCGCTGGCCTCCACCTGCAAGGTGTAGCTCTCGGTGGTTTCCCGATCAACAGGCCCACGTGTGGTGATGAGCCCAGACCGGGGGTCAATATCGAAAGCAGTACGCACAGCCGACGCATTCCCCACAAAGCGGTAACGGATGTTTGCGTTTGAGGGGGCGTCCAGATCAGTAGCACGTAGCTGCAGAATAGGGTATCCCTCTTCTACGTTCTCCCGGATTGTCTCCCGGTACTCGCTCTGCTCGAACACGGGTGAGTGGTCATTGCGGTCCGAAACTGTGATGGCAACCATGGTGGTCCCAGAAAGCCGTGGTGAGCCATGGTCCACAGCAGTGACTCGGAAGTAATGCTGGTCCATGACCTCACGGTCAAGCACCTTGGTGGTGGTGAGCATGCCAGTGGTCGGATCCATGCGGAACAAGTCCATGGATCTGCTGTTCATGAGCGGAGCCATGCTGTAGCTTAGCCTTCCCGCATCCCCTGGATCAGGGTCCTGTGCTACCATCGTTATCACTGAGGTACCCGGGGGCTGGTTTTCGGCCACCTGAACCTGATAATTATACTGCTGGAAGTGGGGGTGTCGGTTGGCTGCACGGCGATATCGGCTGGATGCATTGGGGAAGTCTTCCTGGGTGTCCTGTCCGTTTATAAACCCTCCCACCCCTTCCTCATCTCCTTTAGTAACCTTTTCCCCACCTCCTGCTCTCTCCTCACCCACCCCCCACATCCTCTTTCTGTCCCAGTCTCTGCCTTTCACTATCTGGGTTCTGCTATCCTGACCTTTGTCCTCTGCTTTCTCAGCTGTCATATATATCCATTTTGCTGCCTTTGTTCTGCTCCTAGTCTCCAACCCCATCCACTCCATCCTCTCGACATCACTTACCCTCCCTCCCTCATCCGGCTGTCTATCTCCCTCCCCCCTCTCCAGCTCCCTGCCTTGTCTCCCAAACCCCTTGGCTTGCCCCCCCAGCTGCTTCCTATGTTGACTGACACCTCTTCTCTGTAATTCCTCTGAGTTGGCGGTTTTTAATTGCAGGCGCGTGGATCCCATACTGGTGGTTAAGCTGTTGCAAGTGGAGCTGTCAGCGCCCGCGGCATGGAACCCCTTCACAGGGGCGTCCCCCTGCTGTGAAGGCCCACAAGGCCGTTCCTGAAGGCTGGCCCGTGTCCTGCCTGCACCAAATTCTTTATTTTGCCTTCGATGGCTCTGCCCAGCAGTGTTGTTGTTGTTGTTATTGTTGTTATTGGTGTTGAAGGTGATGGCACTGCCATTCATTTTAATATCATTAGCCTTACTTGTAATCCTCCAGGGCTTCTCTGAAAAGGACATGGGGATTGCGAGACCTGTCCGCTGCACCATTGATGCTGAAAAGTTTGGCTTGATATCTCTTGGCTTTGTAATGCCAGCTTCTGCAGAAGCAGATGTAGATCTCATGGCTGGATAGTCAGAGAGCTTGATCATGTTGAGCTCTATAAGACAAAACAGAAAAATACGATGATAATAATAGCAATAATTGTTAACAGTAAAATAACTGTTAGTGGTATAACTGACAATCAGAAGGGAGAGTTATGGCTGGTATAGTCTAAAAGAGGTTAGTAGGTTGCTTGGAAATCGGTCATGTGTATTTGGTGGGACCAGACGATTCGGTTATGTGAGAACAGGGAATAATTTAACAGGATTAGAGTTAGTTTCGTTAGTATCATTGGAAGGATAACAGCGCTACTAGAGGCGGGAGAAATTTAATTTTTCTTTATCGTTTACCGATAGAACGGTGCGACTCGTGGAAGTGCTGCTCTTCCATCCACTGGCACTGGTCAGTCTAGAAAACCACTTATGGTTATTAAAGCCCACACGGTCGGTTTTAAATTGTATATAAAATACACACATCTCAAAGAACATATAATCACCGACGGTTTTTGATATCTTTATGCCGTTTGCTATCGTTTTTTTTTTAGTCACAAAATGGATAATGGCATAAAAGGTGAACGCGACTTCGCCCAGAAGCGCAACAGCGCGCCTCGAAATGAAGCAGTTGTCGGTGCCGTTTTCTGTTTTTACCGGGACGGGGCATCGGTTCCTTCCCCACGGCACATGCCGTCCCCATCGAAAAAAACCCAGTCTTTGAAGACAATCACGCCGGTTGCAAACAGCAGCGATCGTCACCGACCGCCACCTCGCATGCACCCTAAACGTGATGGAAAAATGCCTTCTTGGTGCCAGCAGAGGCGGGTCTTCCACAGCATCTACGTCTCAATCTGTTGAGTCTGGTCGACAGTGGGGCCTGACACTTAAGGCCCGTGCAATGATCGCTAGGTGCACACTACCACCCTTCCCTGTTCCCCGGTACCGAAAAAGAAACGATCACCATACCAGCTTTGCTTAGGCAGATGTGCAACTGTAAAGGCAAACGGAGAGGCAGTACGTGCTGGTCTTTTATTCAAAGGGCTTTTGCCACACTGTATCAATGATAAGGTAGTAAGCTATAACAACGCCCCTTCCCCGCGGGAGCACGTACCTGGCTGGAGACGTCTGAGCGCATCCCTCGGCGCCTGTCCTCCCGTTGCTCTTTGTGCGCTGTTGCTCTCCATACGCCTGTTCCCATGAGATCCTCGGCGCCTAACACAGGCCCGTAGTGGGCATCCTCTGGAATCACACGCCGATTGTAAGATCCACCTCGGATGGACCTCCGGATCACACCCAAGCAGCATCGCAAGCCACCCGTAACTCTGCCTTTTGTCGTGTACAGGAACGGGGTGCGAGCCATAGGTCTGGCAGCAAGAGCCCGCTCTCTCCCCCTGGCTTTCGGCGCACAAAAGGCTGAGGAGCAAGAGAAGCAGGAGTCTTGAGAGCAGGTTAGATTCCAAAAGCAGTGCAGCCATTAGTCTGGTAAGATCCTTCCTTTCCCCCCCCTTTCTCCCTCTCGCTTCCCGTCTGATCGCGTGTTTCACTCCCCCCCTCTTCTCCGGCTAGGTCGCCAGCTCTACGGCCTCAACCCCACACCTTCCCCCGGGCTCCCCCGTCTGTCCGCGGACCCGGTGCGGTCGCATTTACACGCTGCGTTCGGCTGGAGTCTGGATGTGAGCGTCAGGGGCGCAGCATCTCAGCTCCTCATTCAGCTCCAACATGGCTCTCAGTAGACCCCGGTGGTACTATCCATCCTCTCTCTACACTCCCCTCGCCACCCCTCCCCCCCGCTCCCCCATCCTCCGTTCAGATAAATGGGAAACGGAATGGTTTATCCCAATACGGATGACTTACACTTCCCTTTTCTTTCACGCCACATCCTCTTTTAGCAGGTGACTTTTGACCATTTTTTTGGGATCAAATTTAGCGCCTGGGGTTATTCTTGTTGTATGGCTCAACCTAACGACTTAAAATTTAATCACTGACAGAAGATGAATTGAGACTGCATTAAGCTTTTTAAAATTTTATATAACCAATGTGCTTCATCTGAATATTTTCCTGATATTGTATTGTTTCGTATTATTTTACATTTATATTATGTTGTCGTTATTTAGTAGGTCTAATTGGGATTTATTTGCGGAATTTAACCGGTACTCTCACGGTGATAAAAACTGACACATTGATATAATTCGTTGTTCTTCCAATAATTTGACCACTTATGTTATTTCAATATGTTTCTGTAGCCATGTCGGCCAAAACATGGAGTCTGTCGGGGGAAAAGATAAAAACTCCCGACAACATATCATATGGAGTTAACTTGCCAACGGTACAATACTCGCCTCAGATGAAGTGTATGCTGTATATCATTCAAGTATAATATGTTTAATTTATGTTTATTCTGTATCCAGGGTACAATATTCTGGGACTGAAAACAATGGAAATTCATTATTTAATTAACACTTCTTATGAGATTGGCGTTGGCAAGGTGTCGATTCATCCTATTTATCTACATGTATTTAAAACGTAACGCCTCTAAATGAAATTACATTGGACATGATCTGTTTTATATTCCGCTCTGATTAAACAGCAGGTGCGTGGATTAGGGGGGTCGGAACCGCCCCTCCCCTCTCCTCCCTTCCCTTCCCCTCCCTAAATCTGTGACCACTCGCTCCACACATCTTTAGATCGATATCCGTCCGGACCTCGCCAGATCTGGTCCCCGCCGTAGGCCCCGAAGACACACCTATTTGGCTACCCAGGTTACCATGGGAACGGAGGCAGCGGGTGTGTGCGGCGCAGGGTTGGGGGGATTGACGCTTTGCCTGCCAGCCACAGTCACACCGTAATTACAAGCTCCCAACCTCCCCCACCCGTCCCCTCGCTTTGACCGCCTCGCTCCCACCCACTGCGCTCCTCCAGCCTCCCTCCTCCCCAAAGGCTGGGCGGCAGGTGGTAGCGGCCCAGCCCGCATCTGGCACGCGGCGAAACGGTCCAGCGATGCATATTCACAAGTGGCAACCGAAGGTTCCCATTGACTGCAGATTGCCTGTTGTCGATATTTATTCGCCATCGGCCGTCCCGTCATTCACAAAGCGCCGCTCACACAACCCCACCCACCCATTTCTACGGTGTAACTGATGGGGGTTCATGGCGGCGACAGCTGCGTGGTGACTTACGTGGCGGGTCCAGCAGCGTGATGGCGTGCTTAAATTAACCAAGCCGGGGAAACTCAAAGCAACCTTAACCGCAACCCATGGCAAAATGATGCGATAAAAGTCGTAATTTAGCATTTCCCGCTTCTACTTGATCATACTCTATTGTATATTCTATTATGGATATAATGTAGTTATGTATGGTTGTGTCAGCTTGTGTTTGTCTCCATCTTTCTTTCCTACACTGCTCGAGATAAGCTTCTGTTGGGAATGATGCCATTAATAATTGGGGAGATATGATTAAAATCCGGTTCATTTACTAGCTCTTCAGTTGTTCAGACAGAGACAATTTGATCATTTAATTACATTTCTGTTAGAGTCAGACGATGGAGCGGTAGGCCAGCGTCATGTGTGTGCATGTGTAAATACACACACACACACACACACACAGTTAATCAGGTCACAAGGTACAATATGTAAAAGGGGAGACCTGGAAAGACGAGTAATAAAGCAGGGTGTAATGAACGGGAGATTCAGTGTGCATAAATCTTATAGTGAGACTTGTAAGTTCTCTTATAGATGAAGATTACCATGTATGTCTGATGCAGTGGAATTTACCTGGGGCAGCTCCGTGTCTCAAATCACATGAACAGGGAGAGACTTAGATGTGACAAATTTGCTTGAATGAGATAATTGACACGCGTGCAACACACTTCGATAATAAGCTAATGGAATGGTAGCATACAAGTTAAAAAAAAAGCGCTCCTTTCATCACAAAAAATAAGATAGTAAAAAAATAACTTGCAAGTGGGTAGTAATAATACTAAGTGATGTCAGAATGTGGAGAATTTCCTGTAGGTAATGTATGAGGACAGTACTAGGTCAACGACTGTCAGGGGATCCCAAACAGCCTGTGACAAGGTCAGATGGACTCATTTTTCAAAAAAAAAAAAAAAAAAAAAAATCCTGAATCACTAGAGTTCAGTCTCCATGTTTACTCAAAAGAAAAAACAATACACAAGGTTTAATGTAGACTGTCCATCGATCATTTTCTCTTACAATTTATGCAGTAGATATTTTATTTTTGTCTATGTTTGACTATATTTGTTACCATTATACACCCAAAGACTGAAAGAAAGAGAGAATAATAGAGGTGGATGCAGGAGTGGGGGTGCAGTTGGCAACAGCTGTTACATTAAGAAATGAGCTTTGATAGAATCAGCATTGACCGGATTTCCCGTGTCACAGAGTTTAAGCATCTGGGTGCGTTTTGTTCCAAGGCCATTTCCATCCCCTCCCTGCTCTCTGTACCTCTGTTCATCCTCTGTTCTGCATGGCTCACTCTTAGATCTCCCTTTACTCTCTCTTTTCCCTCCACTCCCTCTATTGTCTGTCCGACACTGGCCTTGGGAAATGATTGACAGGCAGGTCCTGGTCCAGGGAACGCTTTGATAGGAAGATGTGAGTGAGTAGGTGGGCACTGGGGGCTGCCTGGCAGTTGAATTCAGCTGCCACCTTGTGGAGATGCAAAAGACTTACACAGCCTACACTTAAGTAATTCTGGGTTTTTAATCATATTAACCATAATGGCCTCTAAATCTTAATGCTTCAATCGGAAATAAAAAGTCATAAATTTCCTCTCTCAGACACAGTTCCTTTTCACATATCCGAAAGATCTCTTGAAAAAACCCACAGACAGATTCATTTTAATGATTAGCTTGCATACTGGTCTTCAGCACAGACTACAAAGACTATAACAAAATCCTAGACATGATGAAGGTTACAACTTAGGTGATACTGTAACCAAAGCAAAGCAGAAACAAGTTGCACCCAACACTTTTACATCTAGAGAGAACAAGAAAATAAGGTGGTTGTGTGTGGATTTGGGAAAATTGACTGCACCAGAACCATTTGACTGCCACTTATTTTTTTGGCCCATCGAGTGTTTTCTTATTGATTTCAAGATTTTTTTTTTTGTATGCAATATATATAAGTTTTATCCACATTCCCAATTAATGCAACAGGGCATATGACTAAAGATGAAAAGGTTACATTAGAGAATTTGGCCTTATTAAAACTGTAATTAAAAATAAATTAACAAACCATCAGTTGTTGCCACTCCCATTCTACAAAATTTTGGCCTATATCATTTTGCTAAACCCAGAATTACTTTTATAAATTAATTAAAAATGTAAGCTTGGTACATCTAAGCAGTAAATCCAGAGCGGTTTCACATAAACATCTTCATTTATTAAAAGGAATCTCACAATATTTATTCTAATAATGAAATCTGGTTCCCCACCCGAGAACATCTTTTGGGAGAAACCTGCATCCACCTGGGAATATTCCAGAATTTGGCACAAAAAATGTAAAGTGACATTAGATGCCCCCAAACCTAAGGGGTAATAAATATGGCACAGGGTTAGTGTCTGTATCACAGAATTCTCTACTACCTACTACTACCTTTATGGGTCCTGTTTGTAAAATAGTACTTCCAGTCATTTTGTGCATAAAGGGGGAGCCAAATATAGGGCTGTAGCACCCTACTAGAAACAGGGGGGGGCAGCTGTATCTACAGTACCCGATGTGTAAACGCATCACTGTAGCTGGCTTAAGGGTCCTTAGCCTGGGTCGTGCAGTTACATGGACTAAAGTTGTGGAATCGGAGGTAAATGCAAGGTGTCCAGGGCACAGTGGAAAAGCTCTCTCAGTGCACCAAGTAGCTGCAGCCGGCAAAACATCTGATTGTACAAATGAGGCATTGGCTCCTGGAGGGAAGGAGGGAGGGAGGGACAGAGAGAGAGATGTCAACAAAACGGAAAGGTGACCGCATACATAAGAAAATTATTAATTCTGCTACCATTGCATTTGACATTTATTGCTCCTGTATCCTTGAGGAAAAAAAGCATTAACACTATAAAGTGTAAAACAGCAGGGTGCGCAATCAATCAAAAATTAATCAAACACACAAAATGACAGAACTCAAAAATAACAATAAAGCTAAATTCTAGTCACATATTTAAAATGTCCCCCCCCCCTTTAAGCCAAATAAAAATAATAAATTAGGACTGAAAATAGGTCGTTTCTCACCCCAAGGACATGAACTCTGTTGTAATAGGAGCTGAAATCCTTACTAAGGGACACCAGAAACCTGCAGATCTGCAAAGGCATTAGCCAAATCTGTTAACATTACATACACTTTTGCATGCGCATTGCATCACTACTAAATAGCTGAAAACCTCACCTGCTCTGTCTTCATGCCAACTCTGGCTCCACCCCCACCTTCTTCCAAGGACTGTCCTAATTGGTCCAGTAGATCAGAAAAAGGAATTAGGTAATTGAATAGCAAAAGCCATTCCCCCTAAAAGAAAACAAACAGAAAATGTTAGCCTCATTTCATCTCTAATGTAGTCACTACGCACATCATGTAATTTTTTGTGATACATTTTCAAATATTCTCAGTGGCAAGGTAAATGACGTAATTAATGATAATACAGAAGAATAACTTTAATTGGTACTACAGACATCACTACACATGTTATGGAAACACACTGTACCTCTTCTTTAAGGGAAGCGAAATCCAGCTGAGACACATTTGGAATTTCTGGGTAAAGTCCTGTGAGAGACAGATCACAGGCGACGGTTGTGCTTAAAATGTGACATCTGTTATACGAGTCTGTAGCATACAAAATGACTATAGGTGAAGACATATTCTACAGAGCGCGCTGCCTCGTACCCTGCTCCACCGCATGCTCGTAGCTGTTGAAGAGCGTGTGCAGACGGGCACAGTTGTACATGACAAAGACTCCGCCCCTGGGGCCCTTGGTGGACACGCCCCCTTCCCTCTGCACATCCAGGGTCACCTGTAAAAAGCCAGAGCAAAAGCATGAAGTCACTCTAAAATTCCAGTATCTTCACACATAAACCATTGCAGGAGAACATATGTTGAACGAAGGTGAGAGGTAAGGCGCTTTTGGGACGTCTCTGTCTCCACATCGTGTTCGCTGCACTCACCGGACTTGAATGGACCGTTGACAGCAGCTCAAACCTCACAGTGGCTGAAGTCATGACCTGGATGATGTCATCCCACGCCTGTCCTGGACACGACAGAATACAGAACTGAGCAAAAGGCCAGTGTGGAAACCCCCTAAATCGCAGAAGCGAAAACCCCATAGTTACCTTCCACTTTCTCCCCGTATTTAATCTCTGAAGCCTCCTTCATCTGTGCTTTACGTAACCTGTTTCAAAAGCAAATTACAATGCAAAAATGTTGAAATGAGCACAACTACAAAAGACAACTATTCCATTCATTACCTATACTCATATATACACCATATATGATTCTATACTTGTCCTATGTAGGGTCATGGGGGTCCAGAGTTTATCCTGGAAGCACCCAACTTACCTCAGCATGTTTTTGGACTGTGGGGGGGAAGAACATGCAGACTCCACACACACAGAGCCATGGCGGACACTCGAACCCCAGTCCCAGTGGTGTGAGGCAACAGGGCGAACCACTGCACCACCAAGCTACCCCTGATAACTGAAATCCATTATGCAAAACTACTTTTTCCTCCTGCAATAATAATTATTATGCAGATAATAATATAAGATTAGCGCCTGCTACCGAAAGCCTATCTGCATAGTAACTAATTAAACGTATGTCTTATCAACTCCTACCTAGAAGTAAACATTATCTCAGTGCAGTACAGGGCAGCAGAGGATGTAGTTAACATTGTGGAGTTGTTTTCTGTTTGCTAATGTGCTACACGTGTGTAAAGTTACAGAAACAAGGACACTTCACTACTCTGAGTGGCTAACAAGACAGTATGAGTGAGGCGACCTTCTTGGAGTCCAGGTCTGGGGAGGTGTGCGGTATTCTGTAGACATGCGCTTCAATCTTAAGATGCAACGTGACACTGCTAGCACTGGGACACACCAAACACACACACACACTTACATGCTGACAGTAATGAGACTAAAACATAGTGAAACATTTTCCCCTGACAATCATTTATCTTCAGTGTTACTCACTGGATGTACTTCATGGCGTTAATCTGGGAACCGGGTGTCTTGACTGGTCCACAGACCATGTGTTTCTACAGGAAACAGACCATGACAGGACTTCAGAAAACAAGTGTCTGTAAGAGCCGCTGCAGCCCTCTAAAGCTTAATGACATTCACTAGCAATTCTGCACTGATACTGTTCTGGCAGCTGGAATATTGTGATTAGTTATTGTCATGATTATATATGGGTCATGCTGGTATATTAAAATTAACAAAACTGTCACATCGAAAGCCCCTATACTGCAGAATTTATAACTTATGTCCTATCAAGCATACTAACAGATTGTTTCATACTAACAGATTGTTTCAGGGGTAAAGCAGATCTTGATAACATACTTAAAATATTCAAGGGGGATTCTGACATAGACGTCTTTCCACAACAAACACGGCACCTAGCTGGGGAAATCAACTGCATTTAACACACAAACCTAATACAGCAGCAAAGACTGCAAGCAATTTGAAGACTGCGGATTTACTTTCGTGTAAAATGTCTTCTACCACAACCTCAAAAATGTGACCAGCTTAATACTTCCATGGGCTCTATAAACATTTACCATTTTAAGATTATAAAAAGAGAGAGAAATTTCATTAACAACTACAGCAACTCTGCCCCGTTACCATACACTGCATTCATTCACCCTTACATTTGTCCGTACAGTGTTGCACGGCTGCGTAGCACCCCAGTTTATTCTCCACACACTGCATTTATACACCCTCTACATTTGTCCGTACAGTGTTGCGCGGCTGCGTAGCACCCCAGTTTATTCTCCGCACTCCATGCAATGCACACCTGAGTGGCCCTGGCTCCGCCCACTCTCCACAGGACATCCACCTGCTGCTGGCGAAACTCATCCTGGGACGCAGTGACATGGAGCACCATGGGGGCCGCACCCTGGACCATAAGTAAACACAGTACCATCAGGAGAAGAGAACTACAACGTTTCTCTAACACCGTCAATCAATAGATAATACATTCAAGAACAGTATAATAAAAAAATAAAGAGATTAGTAGCATCATATTTCTCAAAAGAAATGATCAATCTAGTATCCTGTCCAGGACATATCACCGCCTTGTGCTGCCTGGGATTGGCTCCAACTCCCCCCCCCCCCCACTCTTACAAGAATAAGCAGTTAGAAGATGGATGGATGGAGTGGGTGATGGATTTGCTGCAGGAGGAAAAAAATCCAATATTCATCTGAGGCGGAATGTATCTGATTCTGCAGCTGATGGAAAGTGAGGAGCTCTGCTGAGATGGAGACGTTGGCCCCGGTGGGCTGGGGGGGGAGCAGCTTTAGGTTCAAGTCTGACAGCAACATTTCAGTACGGAAACGGTGTTTTAGGCTTAAGAATGCGAAGAGCATGGTCATTTCAGATCTAAACACACAGATAATTCAGGGGGTTTTGCACCAAGTGTCAGTGTTCAGGAGTTAAAAATGTATATATCACATCGCCGCATCCTGTAGTCATGCAAGGAAGAAATAAACATCTCTGAACGTCAAATCATTAATGCTAAATGAAAAATTAATTCTTATGATTATAAAATGTTACTGGCACTGTTCAATATAAAATGCCATAATTTTACATAAAAGTGCAATTTCCAGTGAATTTACCAGTGTTCCTGTGTAATCTGTGTAAAATGCACTCATTCTTAACTGACCTACAGAAGACTCACCTTGTCGACTGCTGTGGCTGCTTCCAATTGTCCTAACTGGTACACACTCTCTTCCTGGACTGTGAGAGTAAGCGAGAAAGACAGAGTCATCAGTGTGCATGCATCCTGTGCGCCAGCACTGTTAAGACATGCCATTAAATATTCAGTGACTGGGTGCAGAAACTGACACTGCAATAACACATCTGGCTGTATAAGCCAGTAAAAGAGAGTTGCTACAAATAAAAATGCTGACAAATGGAATAAAATTAAACCAAGGTATATTTCGGTTTGTTTTGCTGTCTATTCTGGCCAAGGGCCAGTATTAGGAGCATCGTATCGCTGTTAGATGTACTCAGGTACTCTGCCTCACATGTATACAGTCTAGGAACACAAGATCAAAGAAAAACGGCCCACTACTACTCACCTGTGCAAACCCCAAGGTTTGGGTCATATCCCTGAAGATTCTTCTCCTGAACTGCTTTTTTCAAGTTTATCCTCACAGTCTTGGTCCCCTTTTCACTCCCCCCTCCCTCCATCTCCATTCCTCCACTCAGTTCCTCCTCAGAGTCTCTATATGGTGAATTCTTAAACACCCCCCACAGTTCCTCTTCTCTCTTGCCATTGGCTGAACAGACTGGCATCGTGGGCCATTCCACACCAACGGACTTAAGGACATGGACGATGTCAGCTCCCTCAGGTAGTGCAGGGCAGAAAGACACTGAAAATCTAGTAAAAAAAAAAAAAAAAAACACAAACAGGATTCAACACAGCACAGATTTAAATTCACAAAATACACCTGACTGCATGCTCACAGACCCACAAAGGTTTAAGGAATAAATATGTGCGGAGAACCAAACAAAACTCTTCTCACCCCTTCTTCTTCAACAGCACCGCCTGGTGGTCGGCCAACAACACTGTCCGAAGCTGTCCCAAAGTGATAGTTTCGCAAGACGACAGGCAACGCTTGGGGTAGAGAGCCGGGCAGTTTAACACCACGTGGCCTTGCCCCTGGCCCGACGGCTTTAGATATTGATGCAAACCACCCAGAACCTCCCGAAACACGGACACACGGTCCACTCGCAACCGGAGTCCTTCCACGGTCACCTCGCCCGCAGCTATTGGCAGCACTCCGCTGCCTCCCACCGACAGCACCCGTCCCAGAACAGTGGTCGGCACCTGGAACACGCACAAACACACAGAAGCATGACATTTTAATTTTTACTCCACGAATGGAATACGTATCTCAGCGATTCAAGCTTAAGCATCATAAAATAAAGCAATCGTGATGCACTCATAGAAATGTCCCACATAAGATATAAGGCGTTCATTTTTGAGGCAGGGATTCAACATGTTTGTATTATGCAGCGTCAATAGTAACAACGATGAAAATAATTTTTGTAATAAAATCAATTATTTAACAAATAATAATCCAGCACTTCAACATTATTAACATAACAGAAGAAGAATGATGGATAATCAGTCAAAGTTATTTATGTCTAGTCCTCCCCGCTGCGAGCAAAAATGTACTGATCCGTGACGAAAACCAAATTAAAACGGCAAAAAAAAACGTTACGATTTACCAACCTGGCCGTCTGCATACAGTGTGGTAAGGACCGATGAGGGCGACAAGAAGTCCCGATTTCGGAGATTCTTGGCAGTACTTTCCTTGAACCACAGTTTATCGGGCTCGTTTGTCGTCCTGGACGAACCCACAGTCGCAGCCACATTCTCCGGCTCGCCACGCAGAGCGGAGTTCAGGGCTCGAACCGTGGTACCAATTCGAAAGGGAGGATTGTCTGCTCCTTCCATGTAATCCTCAGAGCAGGAATATTACTCAAGTTAGACACCTACAATGTCGTGGCGGCTTCCAACATCAAGGATACCTCGATACCTAGAAATGTCGTGGTTTTTTTTTTTTTTTTTGCTTGCATCGCAACATGGATCAGGTGACTGTGAATGCCGCCACATGCAGCAACAGGAACTATACATTGTCTGTTGGTTTCCTTACCACCCAATTTCTTGTTACACACTATGTAACGCCAATGGCTCTACTTATTCGTCACCACACAGGCGCCATGTTGGGTGTGGCATTAACACTAACAGCCACGCCCCCAATATATCTTTTTGCTAGATGGCGTTGAACGCAGTTGTACTACTATTTGCACAAATTAAATCTCCGTGTTAGAAGAACGGCGAGAAAGGCTTATATGGAAAATATGTCATTTAATGAATATTTTGCAGTATGATATTTAAGTACGATACCCAACAAATCATCGGATTTCACAGTAGATATTTCATGTTAGAGGTGGAAATTGTGATTTTTTTTTTTTTTTTACGGAATTACACTTTGTGATTTTGTGTGCATCCAATAGTTTCGTTCGCTTCCAACATAGCTCTCTTCTTTAATTTTTTTAATTTATCTCCGGGCGGGAGAATCCTCCGCGCATATTTGGATGGTTCATTTTATGTTCAATAGAATTACATTTTTGTCATTATTTATATTCCATATTCTATAATTTCATAATATAGATTGTTGGTTAAATGATACTTGACATACTCTTTCAGATGCAAGCACATCAGTGAACGAATCACTGCAGTGACCAAGAACTTTTCATTAAGAGACTGATTCAAAAACAGCCAGTCCTGAATGAATGGCACCAGTTTATTAAATGTCATTTCCCTAGGATTCCTCAGGGTTAAGGAGTAACGCTTTAATAGCCGTCTGAAACCATGTTGACAAGTATGGGTGTTCTGGGGTTAAATGTCGGCCTCATCGCAGGCAAGTTTCATTTGCTAAATCAGGTTTAAAAAAATCGTTATGTTTTTTTAGCACAGGTACATGTTATCTGATCCTCTGAGGAAGTTCCTTTGGTTGACTTTGTATTTAGGAAAAAAAAAAGCTATACATCTAAATTGTTTTATTATTAGTTTATAAATGTGCACTAAATTGGTGTTTTACCATGTTCCATTTAGGTAAAATTACACATGGCACCTATCTTCCCAGAATAGGAAACTGTTTCGGCTTCAGTCAAACCTACCGTCTGTCAGCAAAGAAATGTTTGGTTTGAAATGAAAGTAAGCTTCACCCCTGGGCAAGAAAGTGGTGCTTATAAAAACCGAGGAAAACACCATTACAAAAATAGTGTTTCCTTGTTTTCATTTTTATTCTTCCGTGAGGGCCCACAGCCTCCCATGCAGTGTTTTCATGTTTACAGCTCATTCAATGTCGCAGCAGGCACTGATTACACTGTCCCTTCAAACAAAATCAGTGTACAGTGAATTGAAAATGAGGCAAAGATCATTCATTTCTGACAGATGATGGCCGCATAAATCATTGAGAAGTCATCCTGCTCCTTGTTCCTGACCTTGGGTTTTAAATTTCGACATTGCCGTTTACAGACACCGTATGTGTCACCATTAATTGAATAGTACAAACTGAACATTTCAATAGAAAGATGGACAAAGGAAGCAGTGCACTTTATTTTAAAAAGTTTACTTTATTTTAAAGAATGCATGAAAGTGCCTGCTTTAGACACATGCATCCAGTAATATGCAAATCTCTTTAAATAAGAGTGACTTATTTGGAAGACTATGAGAGAATAGTTGGATACCTGGCAGGCAGGTATTCTGTGGCAGGCAGGTATTCTGTGACAGTTCTGGTGTTTTGTCTATCTGAATGTTTGCCTGAAGGAGCAGGTTTGTCACGAGTCATGGGAACGAATAGAAAAGTTTGGTTCAATGGCTCCGTAATCTTCAGAACAATCGTTTTTCATAACTGAATGAGAGGGGGGGAAAAAAAAAAAAAAGTTAAAAATCTAGACAGAGAAAAAATTGTGGTTAAATTTATAACTAGTAATTACTAGTGAATTAAAATCCATATTTAGTCCACAGGCACCATAAAGTTAAACTAGCAAGATAATTGCTCTGATCACTTAAAGAAAAAGCTAAGGATGCACCCCAATAAAATCAGACCGTTCCCAAACAAGCCAAATGACTACAGGCACTTATATTATATTCCAGCTTCTACAATCTCGCTCCCCCACAATTTCAAATTCAAAGTCGACGTCTATTATTCTACCATAAATCTACTCCAAGCAAAACCAAAATGGAAACTTGTAAAAACACATTTCGG
>JAODLC010000113.1:4796618-4824032 GCA_026781145.1 Hippopotamyrus pictus
CAACCCCCCCCCCCCCCCCATATGAATTCTTGTAACTGTAATGTCGGTATACTGCTGCTGGAACTAAATTTCCCGGAGGAACCTTCCCGAGGGATTAATAAAGTTCTATCTATCTAATCAATCAATCTATCTATCTAGACAAGAAAGGCAATAGATGGCGCCAAATATGATATTTCGTAATGAGTGTTTTGACTAATCGTAATATAGATTTGCCGTAAGATTTCTTGCATGAGCGTGAGACTCAAAAAGTGTGAGCGTCACACCAGATGTGTGAGAGTCGGCAACCATAGTGCCGCTGCTAGCATTGAACCGATACTGGCTGTTAATAGAGTAACATTCATTTTAAAAGAGCTGTCATATCATTTATTAATATGGCTCAACCTTTCTCCGCAATACGTTTTTGACTCTTCCTGTGGGCCTGCTGCATCAAAAACATTCTGCGCCCTCTAGTTTGGGAAATTTGTGATATTCATTATTCTTTTTTTTTTTTTTGGAATGTTTAATACACTTATTGTAATCCAGTTGCATGTGGTTGCTTTCTAAGATGTGGTTGCTGGTTAACTTGTATATTCATGTCAAAAAATATTTTTCTTTCTGAAGGTAAGATTTAGTATTCCAAAAACGTTTTTTTCTAAAAAGTGGGGGTTTGTCTTATAATTGGACGAATACGGTATTTTTACCCATTGAAGAGGAATCACTGAGGCACCCTGAGCAAGGTACCGCCCCCAAGCACTACTCCCCAGGCGCTGAATTAGCTGCCCCCTACTATGTCACGATGTCACAAGTGGGTTAAATGCAGAGGACACATTTCGTTGTTGTGCACTGTGTGCTGTGGTGTGTCAACAATGACCACTGGTCACCAAATTCTAAAAATTCACTAACTACTACATATATGTGAGAATGCACACACGTGTGCTCTAGGGTAGCAGCACTCTATATGTGGGCAGGGTGTCCATACCTTAGCCAATAGCTTTGCAGCGTTTTGCATGTACTGCCAATCAATCCAGGTGCCCAGGTTGTTCATCACTCTCTCCTGAATCTTCTCCTGGATTCTCTGGTAGGTCTGTGCTTCGAGCTGCAGACTCTTATTGTGGTTCTCCCACTGCGGAAGCATGCGTGTGCACGTGTTTGTACACACACACACACAGACACGTTTTGTCATCTTTATGGAGGCAAATCAGTCTTTTAAGAAGCTAGTGTCAAGAACACTTGTGTTTTGTTGGGCTTGACCGTTATTAATTCAAGCAAAGTGCAACTCTGATAAAACACAGCAACCCTTTGGTACAGGCCCATAAGCAGCTCCTCCAGCTTGTCGCTGTGTGTGTAGACTGGCTCTCACCCTCTCAAAGTAGAAGAGGTATTTCTTGAGTGCTTCCCTAGCCTGGGCCTGCTGGCTCTGGTTCACGATGTCGGGGTTCTCCTTGTAGCGACTGCACTCGTAGTACTCACTGCCGTGGGTCTTCCAATCTCCCAGGCACATCCAGCAGAAATCTACAGGCAAACATGGCAAAGGAGGGTGGGGTGGGGTGGGGGAGGAGCTAGTAAGATACTGACTCTGATAGGCTGGACTTATTCAGCCTGAGATGGTAGTTTCCTATGGGTCTGTAATACTCAATACTCAAGCTAATACTGAAGTAATACTCAAGTAATACACAATACTCAAGCTACCCTGAGAAATACCCACTTATCAACAAGGGTACAAGCAACTTCTAAACTAAATAATCAAAAGAGGAGTCCCTTACCATGCTTGCACTTGGAGCATTGCTGGTGATAGATGAGAGAAACGAGAGAGAGATAATGAGAGACAATGTTGACATCAAATCATCAAACCTGCCAATATCATTGAAGCTTCCTTCTCTCGAGAGAACTTAGGAAAGCTATAAAATAAATTTTAGAAGACATAACAGCAGGGATAAGCCCATAGCTTTTGGCTCACACCCTCCAAACCACACAGCTGCAAACTCAAAGAGAATTCTGAATGACTTCTGGTGCTTCTGCCTCAGCATTGACACACAAACAAAAACATGCGGTATCTGTGCATGGAGCTGCTGTAAGACTCCTCATAAAAACACACACACACACACACACACACACACCTAATCCCATCAGGATTACGGCATCACACACACACACACACACACTTCTAATCCCAGCAGGATTACGGCATCACTCACACACCCACCATGTGATTGCAGCCCCCATTCTTCTCGATGCAGATATTGCACTTGGGACACTGAAACCAAAGACAGAAGACAGTAAGCAGCAGGGACGCCATGGAGACCCATAGTGGCTGCTCAACCTAAACTGGCCCAGGGCCACACGAAGGGCCCCAGTCACCAGGAGGCTCCCTCACGTCTTTAGTGTGCGCGCTGATATAATTGGCCGTCTCGGAGTCGTCCGCACACTTGGTCAGCCACTTCCTGATGGTTCCGCAGTCCGTGGGCGCGTGATACATCTGACGGCACATAAAGCTGCAGGGGAGGGAGGAGGAAGAGGACGAGCGACGAGGGTGACGCACCGCTAACAAAGGCAACAAAGGCTTCGAGCATGGCACAGCCCGCACCGCGTGGGCGGCTGTTCGGACGACTTTTCGGGGCGCGTCACTCACCAGAAGACCTCGCTGCAGCGGCTGCACTGCACTCTCCTGGCCCGCGGCTCCTGCACCTGGATGACCATCGGGCAGTCGGCTCCGGGACACAGCTGCAGCTGCCAGTGACTCTGCGCGACAGAAGAGAGATGGACGCTAAGCGTAGCCCGCGGGTACAGGCACACGGCGACAGTCGGCACACGGCGACAGTCGGCACGACAGCGTCACGAGCGACGAAGCGTACTGACTGCTAAGGAGGCCGCAGGCGGGTCATAAAAACCAGAGCCAAGACGACCGTCACAGATCTGAGGAGTGGCGCGAAGACGTAAAGCCGACATGCGATGAGATCTGCTGACAGATACGACACAACGTGGCGGAAGGAGTCTCCGCGATGGGACGGTCCCACCCCAGAGAAAAGCCCAAACTCACCATCATCAGCCCATACTGTACATACACAGCCGAAAACCTTAAAGCCTGTTGATGCACCAGGGAAATGTGGGTTGCATTTTAATTTCCTACCTGCTGTTAATTATAAATGACTTTACTTCCTAATGACTACAAGGGCAGCTAAATTAGCACGGGGGTGTATTTTCGCTCTGCCACCCCCCTCCCCCCCATTTGCAGCCGGGCTCAGAGGCAGACAGATGGCGAGGACGAAGTGGCCGACTGACCTCCACGTAGTCCCTGAAGAGGTAGCGTCTGTATTTGTCCTTTAGTTCTTCCCCGTGCAGCAGTGGGAGCACAGAGTCCTCTGGCATTTGGAGGGAACAGTCCTGGGCCATGCACGAAATCCCTGCACAGACACATCCCGAATTACATCCAAAACACCTCCACGGATACACACGCAGTAATTATATAATTATATCTTTGTGGGTACTCTTCATTCATTTCTAACTCTAATCCCAACATGACAACCTTAACCCCCTACCCATCCCTAACCTTAACCACAAGTAACCAAACTAAATGAGACTTATTAGTTTTTTAATTGCATTCACAGATATTTTTCAGATCCCCACAAAGAACAGGTTATCATTACATTGTGGGGGGACGTGTGGTCCCCACAATGTAATATAAACCTAACCCACACACCCGAGATACCCGCACAACCACACATATGCACACAGATGAATCACACATGAAACGCCTACATAAGCATGTGCACAGACACACACACATACAAATACCAGGACAGATACAGAGAGACATACTGGAATACCTGCACAGACTGACACATAGACATACATGAAATACTTGCAGATATACCATCAGACAAAAATATCTAAGATACCTGCCCTAGAACACTCGTGCATACACACAAGTTATACATGACACATCCACACTGGCATTTGTAAACATGAAGTACATGAAATACCTACTGATAGTTTTAACAAATATACATATACATAAAATACCTGCACATGCTCCTAAACACACACTGCACAGCTCCTTACAATCAAAAACTAAATTTTCCATACAGTTTGGGCTATAACACATATAAATTAAAATGTCAACAGAGATCCACCAAATGAACCAGCACACATTAAGCTACGCACACAAACATAAACACACACACACACACACACACACACACAAATTCAAATACCTGCCCAGACACAGGTACACAGACATGCACAGGTGGGTATTAAGTCGGGACTTACCCACTCCCACTCCATCCTTGACAAGCACAGTGCAGTGCTGCTCCCAGCATGCCTTGCAAAAGGAGTGCTGGCAGGGCAAGGCAAGCAGAGCATCCCTGCGCACCTGCTGCAGACACACCCCGCACTGATAGGAGTGGCCGGGCACCTAGGACAAGGGCAGTGTTATCCACAAAACATGGCAAGGACACGTCTGGCAATTTTTTTACATATATGTATATATATATTTTTTTTCTTCTTAAAAACTAGCTGGGATATATTACTGAATGTCAGAGTAATGGCTGCATTAAAACACGGCTTCATTTTTAAGCATGTTTTCTGTGTATATTAAAATGTTGGCCACTACTTAAGTCAGTGCTAGGGCCTAAGCTAGAGAGGGGAAAGAGAGAAAGAAATAAAAATACATCCAGTAATGGCGAACACAATGGTGCACGTGCACGTACACACGCACACAATTAACCAGAGAGAGAGAGAACACTGACTGTCATGGGTCTGTAGGTGCCAGGATGGAGCTGGACCAGGGCTTCACACAGCAGTTGGGAGGAGCTGGACATGTACCTGAAACCCAACATACATCACAGAGCAACAATATTGAGGGAGCAATCAGAGAACCACCCCCCCCAGCTAGACTCTATGAGAGACATTACCTGTCTTGTATTATGGACACCTGCCAGTGAAAATGAACCAGGACCAGCTTAGCTACCGCAAGTGTCACCTACAAAGGGTAAGATGGACAGAAAATGTTACAGTTCCAAAACTGCTTAGTGTTGAATTAAATGGCCTGCGATTTGTCCCCTGAGAATCCTTTCACCTCTGACCCCCACCTCCTCACCTTCAGGGTGCTGGCGACCCTGTTCACGTCCTCAGCCAGTACTTTCTGACTCTCTCTGTAGGAGAGACAGGTGAACTGGTATTCCTCTGGATCGAAGGAATCGGCCCCCTGCTGCTCCACGTCACTGGCGACACCCTCGTAGTAGTCCGCGATGTCCCCATCCTCTCCGACTTCATCCTCTTCCTCCTCCTCAGAGTTAGGGCCGATGTCGTCCTCGTTACTGTCAGAGGCCTGGCTGTTCATGTCTACAGACATTCCCCTGGGCCCACCCTCAAATAGCGCCCCCCCCCCCGCACCAATCAGCCCTCAGCACTTGGGATGACTACAGCTCCCTGCTGCTTTGGTGCTCAGCAGCAGCGGAAGAAGCAGAAGAAGTCGCACTCCCCGTCACTCATGAGGTACACTGGGAGCAGGTTTAGGGGAGACAAAAGAACTAATTGAAGGAGTGGTAGGAGGCCGCAGGCAGGGAAGTCCAGGGGGAAATGGAGCAGAAGGTGTAGATCACAAAAGCAGAAGAAAGGGGAGAAACAGGAGAAGAAATGTGTGTTAAGCATCACATCAACAAATCCCAGATGCAAAGTCTACAGTCACATGAGAGCCGCCCCAGCACTCAGAAATCATGGTGACACTTCCCAGCTGCCATCCTGAAGGACAAGATCATGCTGCAGACCTGACACAAACGACCTCAAATGAACCTTTATGAGACAGCCTCCAAGTGACTGCTAATTCAGTCAAAGGTCTCAGTCTCAGTTCATCAGAGGCTGTGGGCCAGGCTTTGGCTACGATGCAGATCCACGATGACCTATCTACCTTCAGACAATGGTACTCGCTCACAAACCACTTTACAGTTTTCAATGGTCAGTTTCACCTGTCAGCCTAAACATGTTTTTTTTCCCCTAAGTCAAGATAGCTGTAAGTTATACCATCTCAAAGCTGAATTACTTAACTACATTTGCACTGCAATTGTTTTCTAGCAATGTTGTTTTGTTATATAAAATTCATCTTGTACATGACTTTCGTTACATATTTTACAGACATTTGCATATAATTTCCTTCTTTTTTAAAACGCTACTTTGAATATCTGACCTACAGTCGTATAGTCAGCTTCCAGATTTATACCTCATTTGGATTTGTGTTTTTTTACGGTTTTTGTCAAATGACATTTGGAAGACCCATATTGTATGAAGCCCTAGCGAATACTTAATACCGACGGGCTGAGTAACCTCAGTTAGGTGCATCTGATTGACTAGGATTAATACTATAACAAACACGCCGTATGTGACTAATTCTGGCTCGTCTGAGATAAACGTAGGCGGGCAGAGACAGACATGCAGATATAGCGCAGCTGGGTGAACGGATTGACGCTACGTAGCTTAAGGGATTACAGGGCAATGTTACATTCACGGAGCCGTAGTCACAACAATAGCAATGGTGTAAGTGACAACAGCACGATAAGATTGCACCTTACCACGAAAAAATGCAATTTCTTTTTCTTGGTCATACATTACCCTTTGCTTACCATTCTCTGAGCCAACAGAAAGGTACAGGCGGCTGCAAATGTGGGTAAAACCAAGAAAAGTGGCATGTGGTGAGGCAAGCAACAAGCGGAGTGTCTTCCCAGGCAGAGGTCGGGAGGGGGGTATGCACCCAGGGCTACTGCCCCGCATTCCGTCCTATTCTAAATATATCACTAATGCAGGTTGACACGCGTAGCCAGCTAACCAGCTACTTCGCAAAGCAAGTGACCACGATTAACCTCGCCATTAACGTGTCACGTCGGGGAATGCCGGGATGGCCAATTCGGTCAATAACACGACGGTGATTCGAGTTGTTTACAACTGCTTACTACTAGGGCAGCAAGTCAGATGCATAAAAAGTATTAAACTCTAGTTGTATCAAAAGGTGTGCGGGTTGATATCGAAATACCAGAATAGCACGTTTTAATGTAGTTTTACTGTGCAGAAAAGAAGAATCTGATAGACCCCTGAGAATCGGCTCGATCCCTCCTTTGTATAGCCGCTAATTCCTAACCCCTGCCCCCGATACGGCCGCCGCCTCTCACTACAAGCCCGAGGATTCGCATGTAAACAAGGCCGAGCGGAGCCAAAAGCAGCTCCAGAAATACACAACCGATAGTTTTCAACATTCCTATACGAGGAGCCTATTCCACTTACCCCACGGGGCCGCTCTGGACAGCCTCACGATGCAAGTACAGGACCGACGGAGACACCCAGAACAAATTCGGTTCGGCTTACCGAGTCACAGCCAAGAAGGAAGACAGGAAGCGCAGGGAGATTAGTCAGATACGTCACATCCGCCTCCTGTGAGCGTGACTGTGTACATGACAAGGACTGGGTCATGTCTTTTGCAAGAAATATATCCTCGTACCTGTACATCTTCCGAACTCATAATCAATTATATTTAAATGTTGTGTTGTTAATGCGTTTTTTAACGAAACTATAGAAATTGTACATAGAAATTCTTTCTGGTTTGTATGGCTCAAACATCATGTAAGGACATGTTGAGAGTAAATATGTATCTTTTCCCATTTCCATGAGGTTTTTGTTTCAAATAAATACATTGTTAATACATGAGCAGACATGAATTTTGGCTTGTCAGAAAAAAATAAAATTATCCAGATTTACTGCAGAGGTGACTTCAGTAATTTACTGTTGAAGAGCTAAACTGAGCCATAAGGTTAATAATAGCTGACTGAATAAACAATTATGTTGGAACTGTAGTTATTTAAAGGAAACATTCATTCATACTTTCCAGTCCTGAATCCATCTTGACCAATTTCCACTGGAACACCAACAAAAACACACACACTTAAATAGAATTGTTTTTAGAAAAATAGTTTATATTTCTACGAAAATGATTTTGCTTGTTCTTTCTAAACACAGCTGGGCACATATCAGTCAGAGGTATATGCAAGATCCAAGCGAAAGGCCCCGATAAACAATTTCCCAACATCCAACAACTTACCAACTTCCAACAAACAAGTGATAAAAGACGAGAACAAAGATGAGACCATGACCAGTGTGCGTAACCGTGGAAGTCATTAATAGCCGAGAGATTATTTTGTGACTATATGTGAGAAAGTCAGAGATCAGTGTAGGTTACTGCTGGTGCATGCTTGATATGCTTGATACCCTCAGAAATGTGCACGACACCAGTAAACAGCCATTTCACAGTTTCTCAAATGGGAACAGGTGTTTCTCTTGTCCTCTTTTCTCCTTCTTGCTTGCTGCTTTTTGGCCCGAAGTGGCTCCCTCTTGCTCCTCCTGTCGGTTCTGGGGCCAGGAGGTGGCCAGGTCCACAGCAGTGGTTTGAGACCCATCACCCTCTTCTTCATCAGAGGAGAGCCCCTCTGGACCAGCGGCCTGCTCCTTATTTTTGGCACCATAGCGCCGCTTCAACCTCTCCCTGATCAGCAGTCCCTTCACCAGCAAGGTCCAGTTGGCCAACACCCTCTTCTCCCGCTTCTGCAAGACACCCCCAAGCTCCACGTTAGAGACAAGTGCACAGACAAGACAGCATGTGTGTACACACACACACACACACACACACACACACACACACAAATACACACACACACACAAAAACGCTGAAAGTCACCTCTCTCTCCTTCTTCTCTAGGATCTCCTGCTCATTCTCCCAGGCAGCCAACAGAACTTCCTTATGCTCCTCACAAACAATGTAGCCATCATTGCTGTAAGAAACAGAAATATACTGTACATATGTATAGTTGTGTATAGTTGCACATAGCATGGGGGTCATCAATCACCAATCGATCCCCAGGCATCACCCCTGCCATTTTAGTGGTCTGTGAATTTTTTGCAGGACGTTAACCAGACCACGGACATGAAAATGTTGGGTAGCCCTATATTTGCCCGTGGTATTGATGTTTTCTTATCTCTCCAAGTCACTTCAAAGTCTGTGAGAACATGTGCGGAATTTTGTGTCCAAGTGTCATCCCCATAAAAACAAAAGAGTGGTATGCAAACATGGCTAGTCAGTCTTACACTGGATGCGAGAAACCACCATGGAAGTCGAAGCCAGTGACAGCAGCAGCGCAGTCGATTTCCAGCTTGCGGGCAACTCTGTGTAGATTGGGCAACTGCAGGTGGACGCAGCCCACTGGTAACATGCAGGGGCGAAACATGTACACGTTCCCATAGTCATTACGGGGAACCTAGTCCAAAAAAAAAAACAGACATTACGCTCCCAGACGCACATTCAACACAATGGTAAAGCATTAATTGAAAAGCAAGATTGCTGCCAGGTTCCTTCTGAGGGTCAGTACCTTGCCATCTACAGCCACAGGGGGCTGGTACTCCTCGGTCTGCCAGGGGCCAAACAGCGGCAGGTCATCAATGTCTCGGTTCTCAGGCACCAGCCTGGCCTTCCTAGAACGGTTAGAGAACCCTTTCACCATCTGGAACGGGGGAGAAAGCAAACAGGATCAACCGCATTAAATCATGGCATCATAGATGACTGTACCAGTTGGACAGCTTGACCTAACTTGATTTTGGTAGGTTTAAGAAGGTTACCGTTTGAAATTAAACTGAATTGGTTAATATAGCTCATGGGAGTTTGTTCTGAGGGCAGAAGGAAAAATGATCCAAGCAACTAGAGAAGACTGGTTATCTCTCTGATAATTTTTCCTTCTGCCCTCAGAACAATTCTGTGCAAGTAAAAGTCCCAGGAGCAGTTATATGCACATAAAAAACATTTGTAAATGTAAATGGTGGAAAAGAAACCTTATACCTAGTATTGTCGTCATTAATACAAATCGCTACTTAAAGGACTAAAAACCTATTACAATAGCTGAAGTCAAGAAATAAAGTATTTTATTCACTATAGATTTTACTGAGAATCAATGATGTAAGACAAGTTGTTGAAAAGACACACATGCTTGCGCGCAAACGCACGCACACACACACAGGGAACATTACTTTGTATGGCACTTCCCCCAGTCGCACCGTCCGTGCCTCCTTAAGCCAGGTGTCCCTCGAGTGCAGCGTGTGAACACAGTCCCTGTGAAATCAACCTCCTCAGGACTCGATTCAAGTACAGACTACACTCACAGTCCAGATTCACAGGCTGGACGACACAATTCTACACCATCAGTTAATACATCTACAGAATAGCCACACACTTAAACATCGACCAGTGCTGCACAGCGAGATGACCTGAAGGAGGAGGACTGTAGGTACCTGGAGTAGACTGGCTCTCCCCTGCAATAGCCCAGGATGGCAGCAGTGGGGGGGTAGATAGCCTCGTATTTCAGCAGGTGTCTCTTTAGCGCATACAGGGGGTGGTTTTTGTACTCTGTGACGGAAGTTGGCAGAGGCTTGTCCAACAGCTTCGCCTGGAGCTGGAGCAGAAGGTAAAGATTGCAACAATGTAACGCTACCTGTGTCTGTACTGTTCACCTTCTAGCTTATTCGATGTCTCTTTCTTTTTGCCATTTACAATGCATCATAACTCCAGTGTGTTCTTGTCATTGTAATTATACTACTGTAATTACATAAATAAGTACTATAAATACTACTACATATAGTCTTTTACTGCTTTGTTGACCTGACGGCCATTGGGTCAGAAATGTATTATATAATTCAGGGCAGAGTTTAGCTTAAAATTTTATAATTTTCATGGTTGCATTATTGACCCACCTCTGCTCAAAAAAAAAAAAAAATCTAAAAATTGCTCTTGCCAGGGAAATACTTTATTACGGTTTTACTTAGACATCTTTATCAAAAGGGACACTAAAATCCGACAGGAGGCATCTGCCAGCATCTTAAAGCAAGAAGACGTTTTTATCTTATACACTTTGATTTAAAAATAGCTGAATCAGTATCTGTGGGATCTGTAAATGTACATTACTTCCTATAGTATCTGGACCTGTCACAATCGTGATTATTTTAAATAATTGTGAGAACTGTTTCCATTCATCTGTATCAAAACAGCTAGACGAAACAGAAATGTCATATTACTATTTCTGTTTCCACAACATTTCCTACCAAGTAATGTTTGTTTGACTGGTGCTCGTGTAATGATGTCATCTCAATGCACTTCTGAACTGATCCGTACCACGTTTCACTGCAGGATCTGAATCAACTGTGGATGTGAGTCACGCAGGTGCCAGTGTTGAAAGCCAAATATAAAAGCAACTAGAAAAATAACTAAATCTGAAAACTATCTACAAGCAAGCCAAATACAAAAAAATGTATATGTTGAGTTCCCACAAGGGGCTTTGCCAGTGTAAATACAGAAAAAGGTAATCAGCCATTTTATGAAAATTTACACAAATACATGACATGGGCCTTAACTTTCTATAATTGGTAAGGGTGCAGGTTTGGCCGATGGTCCAAATTCCTTTATTAATTGGATAGTTTAACACTTTAATACTTTAACACTGTTGACTCGGATCAGCAGTGCATGCGTGACTCGAATACACGGTTGACTCAGATGACCACCTGACCTATCCTTGACGGCTGCTACTATTTATGTTGCAGCCAAGTCAATACATTACACCAACAGGAAAAAAAAAAAACGGAGAATTTATGTTAATTTGTCCATTTTTTCAGATTTTTTCTAATTGCAGGACACTTTACTAAATGTCTAATGACCCCTAATGTCAGAGCCTCTCACCTCCTGGTCCTCCCTTTTCTCTCTCTTCGAGGCACGGCTACGGAAGCTGTCGAGGGTCTCCTCCCACCACTCCTGATCCACACGACGTTTCCTGGATGCCGTCATGCAGGTGGGGTCGTACCTGCAGCCGAGGTCCTTCAGGCAGCCGTCCCCGTCCACGGCCAGCACGTAGCTCAGGGGCTGCGTGGCCCGTTTGGAGCAGAGGAGTGGCTTGCCCACGTTCCCCTGCTGGACGTCCAGACACACCCATTCCCCCGCCTGCTCCAGGTACACCTCCAGCCACTCGTCTTCACCCTTTCCCTGCTTCCTCTTGAACTCCATCAGTACTTCCTCCTCGTCTCCCCCTTTGTTTCGGCTCCGTTGGCGTTGGGAGGCCTCGCTCCTGCTCTTACCCTTGCCCTTTTTGTCTGGTCGCCTTGTGGCTTCCCCCTCTGAATCCTCTTCTTCTTCAGACATTAGGAACTCCTCATCCTCGCTGCGCTCCTCCCCCTCACTGCTCTCCTCCTTGTAGCACACCTTGGAGGCGATGCTCCGTCGCTGCTTGTTCTTCGGTCTCTGTGTCGGTGTGGTCACTGCTTCTGCTTCCTGCTCCTCCCCATCCTCCTCTTCCTCCTCCTCCACCTTCTTCCGCTGCCTCTTCCCACCTCGCCCTGCCCCACTAGCCCTGCCTCCTGCTGACCTCTTGGTCCCCGGTGAGGCCTTTGGTTCCTTGGGGCTTTTTTGGGGGGTACCACCTGGCGACTTTGCTTTGTTCTGGAACACAGACTTGGCTCAGCCAGTTTCCCGTACACCCTGACCATCTAGGATTTAAGTATGTCAGACTTTGTACTGCAGCACCATAACCACTGTGTGTCAGAGACCTTAAGATTCATATACAATGGAGGGAACCTGAATGTTGTAAAGGTGTGCTTTATTGCGGGGTCAGCAGTTAAACTAATCCTCTAAATAGTCTTTAACTAAGCTTAACCCAACATTATATGCTACACTAAACAGCTTCATTCGTTTCTGGGTTTTCTGTGCCTTGCTGTATATTGTTTTGATGTGGGACACACTGCGTAATCCTGATGAATATCCAGTGTGCAACAGTTGCAGGTTCATTTTTATCCGTCATGCCAATAATTGCATACAAAGTGTGCAAAGAATTACCTTTGCAGGCGGTTCTTTCAGTGGGATGGGCTGCAGGGAGACTACCAGGCGGCAAAATAAACGCAGTGACCTCAACACGATGAGGAACAGCTGCAGGGAGGCATGGTCACAGACGACAAAATGACACAGGAATGAAATGGATGCTAAGTAAGCACATATTCCCATACACACACTCGAAAAGCATTTAAAAAGGTTAGTTATTAATTTTTCATAATGAATTTCCATTTATGTTTGACCCCGACCAGGATGAATGGTTAGAAGATGGATGGATTTAACCCTATTTTCTAAAGATACTTACAAATCAGTGCAGCACATAAGTACACGAAGTGAGAGACTACACAGCAATGCTATTTATGAAACACAAAAAAATAAAAATAAAACATTGCTCACATGAGTCATTTCCTGGTGGTCTCGAGCAGAGAGGGACCCTAACCTCCTCTCCAAGATCTCCCGGGGATTTCTCTCCGGCTCCTCAGGGAGTTCCAGGGTCAGAGTGAAGGTGGCTTGAAACCTGGGGGAGGGGGAAGCAGGTATGACTGAAACGTACGTGGACACTTCGCTTGGAATGGTTACTCTCGGCGTGACGCGACGCATGCAGCTGACCGGTCCCGACGTTTACCACTTCAGCAGGCCACACAGAAAGGAGGTGTTCACCTCCTCAGGTGACGTTGTGGTGAAATGAGCCGGCAGCAGGGACAAGGCCACCGCCAAAAGGTCAGGGTCACTGCACAGCCGGCTCCGAAACATGCCGTTGGCCACCAGACAGAGGAGGTGGACCTACAGGTAGTGTTAACAGGAATGGATTGCGGTAAGGATAAGGATAATATCCACCAGAAGCCAACAGGAATAGATGTCAACAGAAAAAAGACAGACTTCAAAATAGTCCAGACTAGGGAATAATCCTAAAAATGATCCTTTTTACTCAGGGATAGATTTAAAGGTTTATATGCACATCAATTAAAAATTAAACACAGATCATTTGCTGTGATGATTTGAGTCTTTCTTAGGGTAACTCATGAATCAATGAATGATACACCAAAGACAAGAGATTATTCTTTATTTCTAACATGGTTTAACTGTGAGAAAGCAAGGAGTAGATCTGGGGTAGGGAACCCTAATCCAGGAGTGTGGGTACCCAGCAGGGTTTCTATCCTACCTTATTGGGAAACCTGCTGAATACTGGAACTCCAGCATCAGAGTTGCCTTCCCCTGGTGTAGACAAAGCAATACGAAAGACACTAAGAGAAAAATAGGCCGACTGACATTGAAACTTACCTTGTGCATGTCCACAAGCAGCTCTTTGTTGAAACGGTTCACCATCCGCCGCAGGTAAGTCTCAAACTCTACTTTCCTCTTTTCCCTGAGAAAGACAGATGTGTTACGGTTGCCATAGTGGTCTCCCTAAGAGTACAGGTAGGACCTTATGTCCACAATATTCTTGTAAACTGAGAATTCAGCAACATTTCTGGATTTCTTCTTAAAGAAAAGTTGTACAGAAAGACTACTTTCTGAAACTTAGTTATAAAGTACTTCATTAATATAGAACCTTTCGAGAACAAATGTCACAGTGCTTCACAGGAAATATTACAAAAATATTCAAATTTCAAGACAAGATTTTTAAATGCCGTTTGAAAGCGTCCACACTGCTGGTTTAAAGATTCAAGAGTCTTTATTCGTCACATACATAATTATAACAAGTACGACATGTAGTGAAATGAACCCTGACCGATCCAAAGACTGTGCAAACGAGAATAAACAAGAATTTAAAGTTACAATTTACAATAGTTAAAAATATAAAAAGCTGCAACAATCAGTCATTCAGCCATTTTGGAATTGCACAGTAAACCATAACTGGCATCAGAGTGAGCGGTTCAGTGGACTGATGTCAACACGACCACACTGCCAACACGCAGGTCCATTCACCTCTTCAGTCTTTTCGCGACACGTTCTGGGGCCTCGATTTCAATCTCCACAGGTTGAGATGGCACCACACAAGACGTGTCTGCCAGCTCTGAGGGGGGGGGGGGGGGGAAAGGAGCGATTACAAAAAGCAGTCAACATCCAGAGGCACACCCATCCAGCTCGACACGGATCAGCACATCACGGATCAGCACATCACGGATCAGCACATCACGGATCAGCACATCACGGATCAGCTCGACACGGATCAGCTCGACACGGATCAGCTCGACACGGATCAGCACATCACGGATCAGCTCGACACGGATCAGCTCGACACGGATCAGCACATCACGGATCAGCACATCACGGATCAGCTCGACACGGATCAGCACATCACGGATCAGCTCGACACGGATCAGCACATCACGGATCAGCACATCACCGATCAGCACATCACCGATCAGCGCATCACCTCCCACCTTCCACATCTTCCCACTCTTCATCCTCGTCTTCGTCACTGCCCTCCCCCTCCACTTTCTTTTCCACCTTCAGTTCTGCAGCTTCATTGTCGGAGTTCGGAGCAACATCTCCATCCTCATCATCATCTTCATCTTCATCATCACCTATGGTGATAAAGTCGTTCTGGAAGTATTTGCTTGTCCGTTGACCTGGCGTGTTATTTTTAGGCCTGGACTTCTGAATCTTGGTTTTTTTGGTTGTTTTTTCAGCAGATATGAGACGTGCTACTTCAGTGTCTGAGTACAAGAAAAATAATAATGATTAGTAAAATAATGCATTTAATTGGCTAACATTTTTATTCAGAATAAACATAAAAAGAAGCGAAAATGGCTACCATTTTGGTTCAATAGTCAAGACCATAAAGTATTCATCATAACCTCTTGGCTACTCTTTGTTAATCTCCAATACTGGACATTTTTCATATTCATAAATTTTATAAAATTTCAAATTATATATGTCTGTAATTTGATTCATACTCTAACCATATATAACCAGTACATGTTAAGTTGTTTCGGACCGCAGTCCTCCAGTTAAATACCCCTGAGATCAGAGCTGGACTGGCCATCTGGCATACCAAGCATTTTGCAGGGCCTCAGCTGGCAAGTTATCATGGGGACCCCCCAGCTCAACTCAATTTACCTTGGGGGGACCCTAAAACCCTGATGTATCAGACAGGTTTGACTGGGATTCATACTGGGATTTACGTGTGGAGAATTTCTACAAAGAACAATTTAAGGCATAGTATATTTTCGAAGGGGATGGTTTTTGCCATTTTTTCCTCACCGGGGGCACAGTGCCTATGTGCATCCCATTACAACTCGAGTCCTGCACATACATATATTTGTTATGAAGTTTCTCTAAGTTTCACATCAGCAAACTAACGAACTAAGAAGGAAGACAGCTGCATCCTGAATGAGAACAAAAACATTAAAACTCGCATGTTTACTGCTGTCATGCAACTGACACACATTTCACGAAAAGACGTGCGTTGTATTAACACGTAACGTACTTGAATTACGTCGGCTTCTCCGAAATCCCTATATTACAATAAGCAGAGATAGTCATGCTGTCGTTTAAGACCCCCATTACAGTACCTGCTTCTTTTTTGCACTTTGTTCCTTTAGTTTTTGCATTCGCCGCCCCTTTCAGCTTCTTTGTGTCGACTTTAGATACAGCACCGATCGAGCCTTTACGTTTGGCCATTTTCCCGGAGAAACACAACCAAGAGGTAGTTTAGGCAAGTAAAAAACAGCGGTAGAGACGCTTTGAACTTTAAAACCAGAGACTGCAGAGACAGGCCACAATTGCCTGTGTAGACAGGTTGTATAACATGCAGCTGCCGCGGTTACTCGGCATTGCAGCTGGCGAAGGCTGGGCAGGGGAGACCGACCTAACGTCACATCCATTTCCGTTGTCAGGCGCAGTAATTTTCATTTCACAGGGCGGTTCGGGAAAATTTATTCATATTCATGAAATGCGCTACCTGATTGGCAAATAAATGCCTTAGATGCGTTCAGTGGCCAATGAGATAGCCTTCTTTATAAATATTAATGAATTTCCCTGAACCACCCTGAAGAAACAAATAGGACATCTCGCTGGGAGCACGTTCACCGGCCAATCAGGTAGCTTCTTTCATAAATATAAATGAATTTTCTTACACCTAGTAAAAAGGAAATCCATGTACGAGACAGTGGAGTAACGCTTTAAAACCAAAGAAAGAAAGAAAGAAAGAACGAACGAACGAACCTCGGTGTATCGCTTTAAAGCAATATACGAAAGAAAACTTTATTATTTACAAAATAATTTTAAAGGAGACCATCGGTAGATTTCCACTCGTTCTCGCTTTTCCAAATTTTCACATCTGTAAGCATAACGCTAAGATTTTATCAGTAAACAAACGACCTTTTAGCTTGATATTAAAGTGTATATTAAGGTAGTATTAAATTTCGTATTATGTTATGAAAAGTAATTGCATCCATAACTACCTTAGTATAGTTGTTCGTTTACTTTATATATTATTATATATGACAATCTAAGGATAAGCAGTTAGAATATGGATTCGTGCCAGTGGTTTTTCAATAGGTTTTTTTTTTCATCCATCCGTCCAACCTCAGCCGCTTATCCGGCACAGAGCTGCAGCGAGCTTGAAGCCTATGGTAGGAAGCAGAGGACATAAAGTAGGGGAGTCCCTGGATCTGATGCCCGTATAGGCCGCACACTCACGCACTACAGACGTAACATTACAGAGGTTTGAAGTGTAAAAACAGCTACCAAACTTTGCCACATGTCTACAGATCATGGAATGAAGCCTTCATACTAGCTCTTCACATGAAGCCTTGAGAGCAGTATCAAACCCGCAACCACATTGAGTCATTTCAAATTTCATATGTAAGAAATAAATTACATTTCAGATTCATGCTAATATTAATAAACTATTATTTTCATGTCCAAGTGAATTTCAGTAAAGTGCCCATTATTGTGTTTTATTGGGTTCACAAGATAATTTTATCTGAACGCCGTAGGAAAGGGGTGTATATGACCTTGAGTGACACCCAGAGAGACAGGCTGGGCCAAACATCATCTCCAAATGTTCAGAACATGAGTCCATGTCTCCCAGCGGCATGGACCACAGCTGCAGGCAGGCAAAGGGGCAGGATCCAGGGCAACAGACACGCAGGGGGGGGCAAGCAGGAGGTCTACAGTTTATTTAATTTCTCAGAAAACGTCTTTGTGCAGAGTTGATGCAGAGTTACTTGACAGTTTAAATTATACAGATGAATCATTTATTAGACCAATTTATATATAGCACTCAGATTAAGGGCACAATGGTAAAACCCTCTTGGGATTTGAACCAAGCTTATGGCTTGAAGTCTGCTATCTGCTGTCATATTGTCTATATATGCCCAAATGTTGCAGGATCGGCATAACTTCCAGGATGACCTTCTGCACTTCCTGTTTAGTTATCGCCCTTCCTTCTCTCCTTACTGTTCACCTACCTCTCCTCTTCTGTGATGTCTGCATTAGCAGCAGGCCTGCTCATGAGAAGGAGAACAAAATGACATATAAATAAAATAGGTGACCTGTAGGGTTTTATCTTGTACTTTATTGAGGATATAGACAATAGAAAATAAGAAAATGTAGCATTAATCTTCAGATGGTTCTCTGTGTTTCATTTGTAAATGCATCAGTGAAGATTATTCAGAGTTAAAATATTACAGCATAAAGAAATAAACATTGTGATATTGAAATTTTGGTCAGTTAACATGAGGTTTGGTGAAAGATTCATGTATCGTCCAACTGCTTATCTGGTCAGGGTCACACTGGGACGTGGAGCCTGTCTCAGGCAGCATGGGGCACAATGCGGGGGTTGGACTGGCATCCCCTCTGGGGTGTCAGTCCTTCAAAGGCCACATGCACTCACACACAATGGGTAACCAATTTGCCTAACTCTGTGCCTTTTGAACTGCAGGAAAGCACACGTGTAACGAGGGGAGAACATGCAAATTCAACACACGCACATCAGGCGAGACTGAAGCCCTGCAGGTGCTATGCTCTGAGCTACCATGCTGTCTTTCGTTAGTTCCAGAACTGTGCTGTTATACTTAAGAAAATTTTTCATGAACTAAACTTTCATCCAACCCTACATGCAATTCTAGACTTTTGCCCATTTTTTACAGGTTATGTGCAATTTAATTATCTATGTCTAGAAGCCCAAACTATAGTTTAACCAGAAATAGTTTGACATAAAGATTATGTAACCTGTAAATCAACTGACAAACACAACTTCATTTTTTTGTACACCACCTCCTTCAAAAGAAAAGAAAATGTGATGTATATATTCTTGAAAATGAATAATGTTTAATTTCTCATACATACATACATACATAATACATAAATAAGGGAATTCGGGATGAGGGAACAGTACTGTGGAAATATCTTTTCAGTTTGCTGTATAAATAACCCCTCAATATTATAGACGTTTAAGGAGTGACCATGACAGTGTGTTTCATATTATACAGCTTGTTTTATTGTGTTTGTCTGTTCTTTTCCCCTAGACACAGGGCCAGCTCTTGCTATTGGCAGAACAGGCATTTGCTTATGTCCCTGATTTACTTGCGTTGTGGAGGAAGTGAAATGGTCATAAGTTTTCTTGGTAGGAGGGCTCAGAAGTAGAAAAGACAGATCTGGCTCTGGGTAAACGACGACACTGGTATTACATCTGAACATTATCTATTATGTGTTCTTATTAATAATTCACTTTATCAGCCAATAATCCTGTAATATAAGGCTTTTATTCTTCAGCTCACATGAAGTTTTACAGCCCAATTCATGCTAAAGTTATTGTCGGTACAGCAAACATAATTATGACACTATGTTTATCCTGACTGCAGCAGCAGTATTTCCAGAAATAATCAGACTATGTGGGTGGCTGTGGCTCTTAGCCTGTGAACCAGGACATGCTAAATGACATTTCTTCAGGGGTCTCAGCGTGTGAGCATGTCACAGCTGGTGGAAAGTGCAGATTACACTGCACCTTCACGTTTAGCCTTGAACTGCACTGTAGGAAGAAGAGCAACAGTGGCCTGGTGCCGTGGACCCAGGTGTAGCCCCGGCACATAGTAATTCCAGAATGAAATTCATGGAAGAACATCAGTTCAATGTCATGCATGTGAATTCATGTACACAGGTGTATCTGCTGGTAAGACCGAACTGAGGTTTCATGGGGTCAACAGCCGCATACACATCCGACCGAGATGGTTACAGCTGGGATAACGCGTTGTAGGGTGCGCATCTTTAGAAGGCTGTAGGAAATCCATTGCAGGGGAGAAGAGGAGGGTTTGAAGTTTTAGGAAAGGGTTGGGGGAGAGGGATGCTCCGTGATTGGCCAGTTCGGCTGGAACACAGTGCACTGCATGGCTTCCATCCCTATATGAGCCCTTATGACAGTCAGATAGGAATAAAAAGCCATACGGCGCAGTGTGCATTGAACAGACCAGCTGCCAATGAACACATTATCCACCAATCAGCCTCCGCTTCTTTCAACACCGTTAATTCCTTTTAATTTACTCCAGCGGTATTTAGCCAGGTAGGTTACCTGAAATACAACCTGAGGTGTCATTGTTGTTGTTGCTGTTGTTGTTTATTGATGCTCCTATTAGCCTTGTCGTTTGAATGCGCAGTCATGCAATGGCAGTAAAGAATTCTGATTCTGAACCTGTCACCTGCGCTGACAACAAACACAAGCGAGACAAAGTTGCAGTGATAACCCAAAGCAGATTACAGAATCACTGTCTGTTTTAGGTGAGACAAACGTAAGGACTGCTGCAATTTCATCCTGGACAAAGCACATGATGTAAGAAAGAACCCAGTTGATAGAGTCAGTGACAGGTATGTAGATGACACTAATTGTCTGATTTACACCTGAAAGCCCTAAGAAAGATGACACAGCCTCGCTATCGCAATTTTAAAAGCCAAACTGGGATTAAAAAAACCTGCGTGCTCAGCAGCCATAAACAAATGAATACCACCCCCCACCCCCCAGGGTAAACCCGAGGCGATGCATTACGATATGTGACCCTCTGTGGAATCCCGAAGCCCCCTAGTGGCTGGGGAAGCTGTTACAGTATTTACAGATATTTATGCAAAAAAAAGTTTCCCAAACAAGCAGCGTACTTCGACAAGGACACTACATATCATAATACTAGTTTACTTCGAGAATACTTCAAGGTACGGCTCAGTAGTTGTTTTTAATTTCCAGAGCTATGACACACAACACTGCAGATCGGAAAATCAACGTTAGCATGGAAACTGCGATATATAAAGAATAAAGCAACCACTATAACTGGCTGACAGACCTTAACAAACAGCGGTATCCTAAAATGTAAATCGTGATGGAAATATTCTGATAAATGCGTAAGCAGGGAGAATAGTTTGGAAATTTACAGACGCCCTGGTATCCCGCTGTTCCACCTGTACCGTCACAACCACAAAAGTGAAAAAATATTCAAGACTTAGTCTAATTCAACTATTTTGTATCCGCGTTACTGGTTAATGTACATTATTTTATGGGATGGTTTGAATATTACAAGAACAACTTCTGGTTTTACCGCAAATCATTGTAACTCCAATAAAACCTAAGTACACTTGTTGAAATTTTGACGATGCATTTCAGATGCTACCGATACATTATTTTAAATGAAAACTTAACAAATATTATATGTCTTTTGCGTTAAGGCAACTAAAAAACGACTGATCATTTTGCCAGTGGCTGGGTAAATTGGATAGGAATGTACGTTACACAGATTTTAACTCGCATCCTCGGCACGCGATTTTTATTACATTATATACCAAAAAGTGTTAAGTATCCATGCAGGAAAAAAACAATGTAAACAACATATAGAGATGCTATTCATCTTCGGATAAATAATCAATACTTGATAAACCCGTTGAAAATATATAACAACTTAGCACGGGTCGCATAATAAAAGAAATAGGCACCATCTGTCGCATTACCGAACACTGACCGTAAAAACCGAAAATCCCTGGACGAAGCTTGGTCTCGGAGAAGCGAGGAAACCCCCCGGCTGGTCCCCGCGGAGCCTCAGAGCAGATTAGGGGGATGGAGGCTGCGGCGCTTGCGGCCAGCAGGTGGAAATCATCTCGGCCAATCAGCGCCCTGGCGTCCCGGACTCCGCCGGCCAAGCTGGCCCGCTGCGCCGCAGCACAGGAGAACTTTGAACGGCGCGGCGCAGCAGTGTGTATTTCCATTCACCCTCTCCGGCAAAGGGGGAGAGAGAGGGAGGGAGAGAACAAAAGCCTTCAGTGTTGCTGAGCCAATGGATGGCGAGCACTGGGAATGAAAAAGGACATCATACCTGTGCACGGGACCACCTCCGTTTCTGGGGCTTTGTGCGGTCCAGAAATGCGTGTTAATAAAGGGGGGAAGCAGCTGAATAGGTCTTTTTTTCAAATGCTTTCAAATACCGACAGAAAGCATTTTCTTTCTGTTTGCCAGAGAAGAGAGTGCGTACTACAGAATATGCACGCATGCGTGTGTGCGTGTGTGTTTGTAAGAGGGAGAGAGAAAGAGAGACAGTGAGTGTGTTTAAAGAGAGTTTTCAACCTGTGAAGACTGCCCGAGGTTGCAATTAAGCCAGGCGTCCATACTTAGTGGTCTCCCTGACAACAGATACTTCGGCACTGCTTGTGGAAACAAAGGATTCTCCAAAGGTCTTAAAATATTAAAAAAGACAGATGATGTAGAATGAAATGCACCCTTCTGATCCAAAACCCAGCAGGAACTGCATTCAGAGCTGCTCTCCTCGGTATCACTGATCTGTACAACTGAGGGATTTGCGTCACTAACTGGAGGAGAAGAAACATTTTGTAAATCCTTGCAGGTCTCTTACAAAACTTGTGCCTTATAAGCGTTGTCAAATAAAATATTCATAGACAAACATTCTGAAAAATGTGGAGGCTTCCTCAAAGATAAATTCTTCTACTACCGTGATCCAGCACTGAAGTCCCTCAGAGTGCATAGAATAACAGCTATAAACCTTTTCGCGCTCTTGAGAGAGGTTCCACAGTTCCAAAAATTTCCCATTTGCTGTTTGTCTGCGTCGTTTGTTTAGAACGAGCAGAAGATAGATAAATGTCAGCATTATCGCATTATCTTCGCTGTGCTTCCACATCACACCTGAGTAAGCACACCTGTGCCTGGTTGGCCAAGGGCTGCTAGGGTCACAGGTGACCCACGAGATAGCACAGAGTAATCAAACAAAAAGACAAAAAAAAAAAAAACACAGTAGTCATCTCATCTGCGACGACGCATTTCTATCAGAAATCCCCTCTCAGCTCTCTGTCCATCATTCCTAAAAAGGAGCCACAACGGGCAACTGATTCCCCTGGGATTTGTGAGCACAAAGAACAGCTATTCTCACTGACCAGTCACCCCTCCCCCGTCCGCTCCCTCCCAATAACCCGCTTCCAGAACCGGCTTCCAGAACTCCTGAATCAGCAGCAGTCCCTGTAACACTGCAGCATGACCACCAACTCCTGCGTTAACATGTAAAGGAACGCCCTGCGGCATTAACACACGTGATCATGCGCACACGTTACCGCATAAAGCACTATTCTATAATTTCCCTCTGGGATAAATAAAGTTAATTCTAATTCTAATTCTAATTGTAATACCAAACAAATGGGCAGAACCTGAAAACTTAAGCATAGTCAGCTAATAGACAACTACATAAGACCATTTTCAGGCTATAACTATTAATTTAATAGACAAAGAACGAATTAGATTTAATTAAGTCTGTTTCGAAGTCTGTGCTTTCTGCAAGCACACCTGAGGTTGAAATTATAAGGTTAGATCATTTTGGGATGCAGATTTTCAGCAAGGAACAATTATAAAACATATGGTACTCAGACAGGTATATCCTTTACCCTTTTAGTAAGAGCTTGATCCATAAAATTTGCACATCACAATAATTAGACTGTGATGCAGAATTAGTCAGTTGCTCCTGGTTTTCTGAATACCCATGGGCAGCACATACGTTGTCAGTTTACTGTGGTTACTTAAGAGGCATCTTTTGTATGTAATTTGCACCTGGACAAGAGACTTGCTGGGAAAGCATGTTGGGTGTTGAATCAGGAGCTTTGTGGATCAAAGGAACACCCCCTGCTTTTGTATTCTGTGCTGTGGGGGGTCACGCCTTTTGGGTGAGATGACTCTAGTTCTGATTTAATGAGGTCATTAAGGATCACAGGGCACTTATCACAAAGAGTAGTGGGGCTGACCCCTCTGTTCCAGCGTGGCCTCAATCCCATCTTTTTCCCTAAATGTCTAATTAAATTGTGATTCTCTATTGTACTCAAAGCAAACTGCAAAATGGCTGTTGATGTACTTTGGTAAGTTTTTTTTCGGGTGTGCTTTCACCTTTTAATGTATGCTCAGAACTTAATTTAGATAACTGCCAGTAAAGGAATAAAATGTATAAGCCAGGGTCAGCGCATTGCAGCACCCACCACATACCGAAACACCCCAGGATCCTGCTTAGTGAATTTTTAGTGAGCTTAGTGATTAATTGTCATTGTTGACACACCACAGAGTGCACAACAACAAAATGTGTTCTCTGCATTTAACCCATATGTGACATAGCAGGGGGCAGCTAATTCAGCTCGGGGGGCAGTACCTTGCTCAGGGTACCTCAGTGGTGCCTTGCTGGTCAGGGATTCAAACTGACAATCTTTCAATTACAAGTGCGCATCCCTAACCATCAAGCCACCACCGCCCAGGGCAACCCCCCAGGGCAACATATGGTCCAGTCCCACCCTCCGGAAATGGCCATCTGTCTACTGCAGTCAGGTGTTAATTGGGCATCCCTTTAGCCTGGTCCAGCCACTCAGGTCCTGAGCAATGAAGATTCTGTGAGTCGGATCACCCTCAGAGAATTGCGCCATGTGGCCATAGTGTCGTAACTGAGACTACCTCACAATGCAGGTAATGTACCTCATTTGGGACTCTCTGAGCAACTGCTCATTCAAGACAAAGTCAAACCAGCGGTACCCAAAGATTCTCCAAAGAGACACAGTACCAAAGGAATCCAGTCTTCATTTCAGGTCACTGGATAGCGTCCATGTCTCGCAGCCATACAGCAAGACAGGGAGCCCCAGGGCTCTAAAGACTTGTATGTTCGTCGTCTTACAAAGACATTAGTAATGCTATAGACCCCATTCCGGAAACCTCACGACCCCCCACGTTCTCCCAATCAGTCTACTGACTTTAGAGTAAGAGTCACCAGAGACATGAATATCGCCGTCTATGTAAGTGAACCTCCCAACGCGTTTGACACTCTATTCACCGACAGAGGCACTGCTGATGGCTGTGCCAAAGAGGTCATTAAAGGACTCACAGGCCCAGACACTCAGACTCCTAGCTCAGTCTTTCGAGAGCCCCGATCAGAGCCTCCATTGACTCCTTGAAGATCACTGCATGGTTGGCAAAGTTAAGATCAGTGAATCTTTCTTCACCAACAGATGCTCCACAGCCACTGGACCCCATGACCCTGCCCAACACCCAGTCCATATAAGCACTAAACAGAGTAGCAGCAAGAATACACCCCTGGTGAACCCCAGAATCAACTGGGAAGAACACAGAGGTTCTGCCCCCACTCTACTTAGCACTCGCAGTACCAGTGTACAGTCTGGCCGTGACCTCCAGCAACTTCATGGGGGATCCCTCTAAGTCTCAGGATATCCCACAGGGCAGCTCAATAAACTGAATCGAATGCTTTACGAAAATTGACAAAGGCTGCAAAAAAACTCAGATATTTTGTTTTGCGCTCAATGAGTACCTTCAGAGCCAGTATGTGGTCAATGGTAGACCTCTTAGGCTTAAAACCAGACGCCTCCGGTTGCTGCTAGGTGAGCAAGTGATCACGGATCCTGTTAAGGGTGACCCTAGCAAGAATTTTACCCGGCACTGAGAGCAGTGTCATCCCCCTGTAGTTGCCGCCATCCAGGCGATCACCCTTCCCTTACCAGATAGGGACAAGAAGTCCCGTTTTCAAGTCCGTTGGGATGACACCCATCTCCCAAATGTAAGAAAAGATTACTTGCAATGCCAGGAGGACAGCCTTACCACCAGCTTGGAGAAGTTCCCCCCTTATTACTAATGCTTCGATTCCTCGGTAAGCAGGACGTGGGTCACTAGACCATAGGTGGTGTGTCACTTGCTTACAGATCCTTAACAAATGCTTCCTTATCTGCCCTCAGAGCCCTCGCAGCCATCCTTCTCAGTTTCCGGTACAGACTGCAGTTGCCATCAAACCATGTGCTGCAACTCATCTCGATATCTAGGGTGCCCTGCAAGATGAAACACCTCCTTCTAGGAGCACCAGCAACACCAACACAACCCTGAGCAACTTTCAGGGTCTTGTCATGGAAGATCTCCTACATCCCATTAGGATTGGCATTTGCACCTAACTCTGCAAGTTTCTCACACAAACTGTGTGCAAAATCATTAGAAAGAGCCTGATCTTGGAGTCTGGACAGGTCCAGCCTCATTCTCTTAGTAGGTGGTAGCCTACTGGATATAAGCTTAATCTTCAGAGTAGCAACAACAAGTCTGTGGTCAGAATTCAAAAACTGGGCACTTATCTAGATCCTGGAGTTCTGTAGGAGTCTCCAGCATCTGTGATCAATCTCTGTCGCTGCACCCCCAGTATCGGAGCACCAAGTACAAACTATGCGGTCCAGGGCACTGGAACCAGGATCCAGCGACCCACAGTCTCTGATCTTTTGTAAGGTCAAGGAATATGGATCCACTTTGACCATGGTCACCAGATCCATGGGGACCGACACAATTCTCATAGCCAGCCCTGTCAGTGCCAGTGCTCACACTGAACTCACCCATGACCAGAGGAGTTTCACCTCGTGGGCACCCATCAACCATTGAGTGAAGTTGCGAAAAAAATGACTCATCATAACATCATTGACCGTGGTCAGGGCATACACTGAAGAAACAAGATGTTCCACCAGATCAACACCACACCAGTCCCAATCCCCCACAGGCATGACCCCATTGGCTCTACAGCCGATTCGATTCTTCCAGGGATGAGGCTCCTGAGGGCTTCCTCCATCCCCTTCATGATGCGTGCAGCCTTCCTGTGGGCAGCTGCAGCAGAGCTACTCCCACAAAGATCAGAAAAATGTCCTGTCTGCTTCGCTTGAGCTGTGTGCTTTTACCGTGGCTGGAGTGCCAATCCCACCACCTACCCCCAAATTTTCCCCAGCAAGTTGGAGCACAACTTGCAGGGTCAGATGCAGTTTAACATCATACCCAGGAGTACAAAATGTATACTCTACAAAAAAAACAAATTATTTTATGACAGAGAATAGAAATAATGTCTTATAAATAAAGGTTTGTTTTACCAGTGCCAAACATTTAGATACATAGATTGGGTATCAGTTGGTTTTGTATTTAAGGTGCAAGAAGAGAGCTCTAATGGCTCAAAATGTAAATCAACAGCAAAGCATTTATTATTATTATTATTATTATTATTATTATTATTATTATTATTATTATTATTATTATTATTATTATTATTAATAAT